>VXBC01009753.1:893204-911284 GCA_013399945.1 Ploceus nigricollis
ATATAATTGACTTAGAAAGTAAGAAACAGAGAAGTTTTCACACTGGTGATTAGGGGACCCACCTGAGAGAAAGGATTCCTGGATTTTGGACACTACTGAAATGGGTGCTTTAAACTGGGGGAAAATAAGGAGCACAGTCTTTGCTCTCCTCTGGAAAGAGGAAATAGAAGTTGATGGTGTGCTAGAGTATGTCAGCCACATATGTAAGCAACAGGAAGTAGACCTTGTTTTCATATTTTGGAGATTAACAGAGACATTTTTCAGATCTCTTTCTTTGACTTTGTACTGAAATGAGAAGTGTGTGAATCCCAGCTCCATCCACATAGGGAACAGTGGTCACTTGAGCATAGCTGATCAACTACTTCAAAGCTTTACAGCATGTGTTTCCTCCTGAAAGTTGGCTACTAACAATAGTAATAGCTGGCAGGATCTGAATGCTCAGAATCACTGGCACCTCACCAAAAAACAGAAAGACTGTTTAGAATGGATTTGGATGTCTTGTAAATGAAGCAGGATATATCATGCTTTAAAGTCAAGGACAACTGTTCTTTCTGCAGAGGGCTAGATGAGGCAAGAAGGACTTATACAATCACTTGAAATTATAAACATTCACAGCTAATAAGAGAAGAAGCCCAGAAGCAATGAAATTTGAGATTAGCCAGGCAGCAATTATCCCAGTAATAATACGGTATATGTTTCTTCTTTACTGCTCTTGTGTGGATTACAAATGGTTTTTAAACAGAGCTGGATAAGCCTGGGAATATTGTACTTATACTCAGTTTAGGAGCCAGCAGGAAAATCTACAGGGATTTCAAATCTCACTGAGGTCCTTGCTCAGCCTTACAGAGAGGAAACAATAGCAACAAAACATTAAAAGCTTAAGAAGGAAGAAATAAAACCTGAGGAAAAAAACTTGCTGGATTTTCCCTGTTGAGATTGCTTATTAAGTGGACCAGATCCTTCATTTCTGTGTCCATACTCTAATGACCTAACTGCCTGCTTCTTCTGCATTTTCTTTTACTGTATTTATATAATTACTTAAAGAAAAAAACATAGAAAACTGTCTTAATCTCTTTCAACAGTATATTCACCAGAATAGTCTCTTACTGTCTTCCCTTAAGCTTCTCCTTTGCTTTATCATCTAAGTGCTATAATGTTCACTGCAATCTAAGTACCACGTCAATTTGGTTTTGTCCTGTCTGTCTTTACTGATGTAGAAATGTTTCCCATCTCATTTAGTTTTTCTATTGCCAAAAACCAATTTATCTTCCCTCCAGGCTGGAAAAAGAAATAATTTCATTGATCAATCTTGGAAAATCTGAAACACTTGTCACATGAAAAGGGGAGATTTCTTTAACCCATAGTATTTGATTTGTCTGTCCATGTCCCAGGTAAGCCGAGACCCTTGTGCCTGACCAAGTCTGTCAGTGTTCTGCTATGGGGACATTGCACTGAACAGTCCTGCTGGATTGGAGGGTGGTTCGACTGATTTAATTAGGGATAATTAAATACAGCAACAGCATAAGAGCCCTCAGTAGGTCTTCCCACTTATGACTCCTCAGTGGTTCTTCAACTTTATTTGAATTACCCACTGCTGGTGACTGCCAGCACCCATGAAGGACTTGCACTGTCTACAGAATAACACTCTTTATTGATATAAAATTGTCAAAGGTTAAGGTTTAAGAATTGTTGGTGATGGTATCTGTGTATTGTTTCAATACACAATTGTGTATTGAAACAATACACAGACAAGTTCTAATCCCCAGCAAACGTATTTATTGTGCACAGAGTGTGATTCTTACCCAACAGGTGTCCCTGTGGGGGATAAAACAGGTTCAGTCTATTGACTCATGCCAGTAGTTACAATGGAGTCTTTCCTTTCTCCCATTTTCAACTTACTTTTATATTAATTTTTTATCTTTAGATGGAGCTTGAGTGACTCTAGTTATACATACCTTTGTTGCTGATTGATGTAAAATTCTCTCACTTTGCTCTTGAAGATGCAGTCAATAAAATATAGAGCCCTTCCTCAGTGAGAGGTGATCATACCTTGGAGGTGGGTAACAGTAATGAAGTAAGATTATCTGAGGAGAGTTATTTTGTCAGATTTGTTGGTTCAGCAGCAAGACATCTTCTCCTATCTCCCCTGGTTGACAGACGCTATGCAGTTTATCAGCTGCAAAGTGCCATCCAGTTCCATTCCCTGCATGGATTCCAACTGAGCCTTGCTATGGTGCTTCTACTCTGCTCCACCCTCCATTCCACCCTCCTTAGCAGTTGCTTGTGGTTGCATAGTGTGTGTCTGGGGAATGACCATGGAGTAGGTACCGAGGATGCCAACCACATTCCATTCAAGGAGTAGCATCGGTATTTTACCCTATAATTTCCACACTGTTATAACTTCTGATAGGATGTGAATATAACTTCACAGATTTCTCTATTTTACCCCCAGCTGTATTTCCACAACATGTATAAAGGTAAAAGTATTTGGTTTGGAAAATTCTAATCCCAGTATCAACCAATCTAAATCTAAATCTAAAGTTTTAATCTAAACGTCATCATGTTGCACTCCAAATGCACCTTTTGTAAATTTAAGCAATATTTCATTTTCTTTTCTGCCTGTAAGCTTTGGAGTTTAAAGGCTGTGGAATTTTGAAGGTGTGTGCATTTGACGGCAAATATTTGCTCAATTTTCTGGTATCATACTTGGTAGAAATCACAGCATCTAAATCTGTAATCAATGAAAAGTGCTGAAAACACAAAAAAAAGTGCAAAAGTCAACAGATGCCGAATACAGATGGAAAGGAATTGGCACGCTGCCTAACAACTCGTACCTATTATTGAGTAGCTATTTTGTCTTTATTTCCTTGTTTTCCTCTTAACGAGATTGTTCTCCCAGCTTTGTAAATCACATATAACCACAGGTTACATGGCATTAAGCTCCCACACACCTAAGTGCTCAGCTACTTCCCTCGGCTCAGGGAGGGAGCAGTGCCCACCTGAGGGACATGCCAGGAGTCCCCTGTGCTGCCACAGGACATCCTGCAAGGGTTGAGGTGCTGCCATAGCCCCGTTGGTTTGTCTGTTGCTGCATTTCACTGTTTAACATATCAGCATAGCACAATTTTCAGTGATGCACTGATTCACCAGCCTACAACGAATGGTAAATGAGGACTCCAAGGTTTGGATATGAGTTGTTGCAATGAATGATATTATCACCAGTGGAGCCAAAATGGGGAAATATTTCTTCTCTTACTTAAATATATGTGATTAATACTTTTCAGCACTTTAGAGAGCTTATTCTTTGCCACTTGGACACAAAAATTAGTTGATTTTTCAGTATTTATCAAATCCACAAAGTGGCTGTCTAGAAAGCTTGACAGCAATAAGGGGCTGAGTGAGGGCTCTGAGTTTCTTCCCAGAAGCCATAACAATAATCTGCTCTCACTTCTAAAGCCTTTCTTAGGAACCTTATAGAACCATGAGAGTCAGCTTATCTTAAATATTGGATCCTACCTGAACAAGACCTAGCTCCAGTCTCTAACAATGGTTATCAGGAATGTGGCTGTTATGCTTGAAAATATTAACAATAAAAATATTCATAATATAAAAATAAGCTTTTGTGTGCCTTAATTCCATCTTAATTTAACTTTCAAATATTGAAACTTAAAACTGTGTGAGAAAAAACATCTCACAACAGTATTTAACCTGAAAGCAAAATAAAAATGACGAGCACACTGAAGGACATTCAGAAGAACAAAACCCCTGACACTCAGACAAGCATATGGGATGCAGCTTTCTATATTTTGCAGTGAGATCACTCCAGTTTTGGCTGTCTACTTTTTCTTTCATGTTTTGTAAAATATTCAATGTAGAATGATTTCAAGTGTTCTGTGACTGCTTCTACTTTCTTTTCCACCCCGATAGACAGGCTCATAAGTTCCAATATTTGTTTTTCTGTCTCTAAAAGTAGTGTTTCCAGAGGAAAAAAAAGAAGAAATGAGGTTCATAAAGTTAGCTCTGAAATCTCATTGCCAGTGTCAGTTATAATAAAAATGTCTCCATTACTCCCCAAAACCAGAACAGCGAAGAGGCTCTCAAGCAATTGAATTATATTGACATAAGAAGCCACTGAAAGCAGCAACTAATTAGCTTAGTGGTATTGCTGTAATGTATTACAGTGCTCTCCCATAATTTAGACAGCTTTGGGTGTTTAAAGATATAAAGGCATTTGCTATTTTGTTTTTTGTAGATTTGAAGTCAATGGGATGACAACTGACTTACTGAAAACAGCATTTTGCCAATGCTGATGCATTTGAAAATTTAATCTTTAAAGCTCTGTGGAAGTAATTGGGTAAGCATCCTGGCATGGACTGGGGAAGGAAACCAAATTGCTTTTTAACACCATCTAATGCATCTAATGGTCTGTAATGGACAAGACTTAATTAGAATCTCTAAGGAATTGCTGACCAGAACAAAAGGGACCACTTTACTTTAAAGAAAACAGGTATTAATAGAAAAATAAATGCCAAAAAAATACAGCCAAACAAAAATAATGTCAATAACTCTTCAGCATAGACCTCTGGATACTTAAAAACTAAACTTCTGTAAGAAAAGTGTTTGTTGCAGAATGTCACATTTCTGCCAATAACCAGTACAGAATAGGGATGAAACTTATGATTTATAGGTTGTAGGGACACCATTCTCTATATTTTCATGAAGTAAAGCTGTTATGATCAGCGACTGCAACACAAGAATGCCTAGAAGTAGGGTCAGGATGCATATTTTGGTTTGCAGTTGGAACATATCCTTGAAAGGTTTCAAAAAGTCTGAATATTCATTTCTGTTGAGAGAAGCTAAAGACCTTCTGGTAGAGCAAATTTTTCTATTATTTGGACCAAAGCAAAATAGGACCTCGAAAATCACAAAACTGTAGCATTTAATATTTTTTTTATTTGGCTTCTTGATTTGTCTGAATGGTTTTTGCAATGGTTAGAGACCATAAATATTTTACTTATGCTGTTTTAATTTCCTCTAACATTGATGCCAACTTGAGCACAAGATGATACACAAAATCAAAAATTCCTTTCTGAAAATGTTATACTATGCCATTTACCAAATCAAGCACTTCCAGGTCTCATGAGCCTTAGAATAAAATATTCTGGGGTTTCAGTAAAAAGCATGTATCCTATTATGAATATGCCATTTTCTGTAAAATTGTATTTCAACTAGGTCTTGAAACTAGCCTATTTCAAATATTTGACTTGAAAATAAAAAACCTCTCATCTTACATTTTGCCATCCATAATTTATACCGTATAAATATGGTTTCTCTTGTTGAGAAGTAGTTCTATTTAACCAAATTAGCAAATAACCAGAGCAACAAGGAACACATTAGCTGTTTTCCCCCTGGATTTCTCACTGTGCTTTGAGCCACTCAGCCTTACTTGTTCTTGGCAATTCTGCTATCACCTAGCTTTAAATCAGAGATACTCAACAAGCAGCCCTTTCCACCTCATGTCTTGCTCCAGCATATCCCCAGTTTATATTTCTTCTTTCCATTTACTGAGGATTACACTTTTCCCATTGAAAATAAATACCCAACTGAATAGCAAAAGTGTTCAAATATCAGTGAATATGGAGTCAATCTACTGGAATGTGATATATATAATCTCTAACTTTTTATATTTTGTGAAGTCAGAAGGCTTCCCATTGTAATACAGTAACACATAATACCTTTGATGTTTTTGTACCTTCACTGGGGCTATTTACAATAGAATAATTTTTGACTGGGATATATGAAGTCTGACTGTCATAGGTACCTGCACAATCCTGACACAGTCTGTTGCTGTGCATGTCTTTGTACCTTATTCCAGCAGGTTCACAGATGAATTATCAAGCAATCATAGGATGATTTTGGTTGAAAGGGAAGGGATTTTAAAGATCATCTAGTTCCAACCCCCTACCATGGGCAGGACTACCTATCACTAGATCAGGTTGCTCACAGACCCATCCAACCTGGACTTGGACACTGCCAGGGCTGAGACATCCAC
Organism: Ploceus nigricollis; assembly: GCA_013399945.1. Lineage (NCBI taxonomy): Eukaryota > Metazoa > Chordata > Aves > Passeriformes > Ploceidae > Ploceus > Ploceus nigricollis. Next base: position 899,257 of record VXBC01009753.1, read on the forward strand.
AACTTGTCTGGAAACCTGTTCCAGTCCTTACAGTAAATAGTAATAATAATAATAATAATAATAATAATAATAATAATAAATACCATTATCAACAACCATAATAATAACAACAACAACAAACACAATCGTCATCCTAATGCCCAATCTAAACTTTTCTTATTTCAGTTTAAAGCCATTCCCTCCTTGTCCTGTCACAACATGTCCTCGTAAAAAGCCCCTCTCCAACTCTCTTTTCTCTTCTGGATACTGGAAGCTGCTTTAAGGTCTCCCTGCAGCATTCTCTTCTCCAGGCTGAGCAATCTCAATTCTTTTAGCTTATCTTCACAGGAGAGGTGCTCCAGCCATCCAATCATTTTTGTGGCCCTCCTATGGACCCACTCCAACAGATTAATGTCCTTCTTATGTTGGGGGCAAATATTCCAGTCTGGGCATGGAATTCTCTTTGAGTAGATTTGAAGAAGGATTTTCATGCACAGGCCTTGCAGAGTCCTGCCCTGGTCACCTTTGTAAAGTAATAATAATAATAATAGNCTGAGACATCCACAACTTGTCTGGAAACCTGTTCCAGTCCTTACAGTAAATAGTAATAATAATAATAATAATACACACTTTCTCCTGAATAAAAAATATTCATGTTATATGTTATCACTAATTTCACTATTTATCATCCTTTTCTTCCAGTGGTAAATGTAGTCAGTCTCATTGAAGTGCTCTATATAATCTCATTTACTTTACAGCAAGACCAAATAAAAGCAAACTCAAAGGAAAAGTCTACTTTTCAAAATCTTATTGAAGTTTCTTTGTTGAAATCTCCAAGAAAATAGAACTTTTCAATATAAATGTTTATGCCAAAACCTGAGTCAGATCCTTTTATTTTGTTATTCTCTTTATTCCCTACATTTCTTTTTTTTTAATGATTAGTGGCTTGCAGTGGTTGACACCACCTGCTGGGTTGATGGTAGTAAATGATATTATGTCATCATTCTGACAAGATATTTAATATCTCTCCTTCCTAATCATCTTCCACCTTCGAAATATTTCATTATAGTGTTTTTCATACATTATATGAGGTTTTTTCACCAAATAAGAGACAATACTTGATCATTTTTCCATGCCCTAGATAGAAGGCAGCATTTTAATTTCTTATTTTAGTATGAAATGTGCAATGTAATTCATAGAATCAATATAAATATTCAATATATTAATCAAAAATCAAGTCATTGTACTCAAGAGAACAAATTCCCAAAAGCTATATACTCAGACCTCCAACAGTATTTATTGAAATAATACATTGCAAAATGCATTCTATTGAGAGCAAGGCATTTCAAGTGGAGTTGCATATTGATCCTAAAAGAATGAATTTTGTTCTAAATGGTTCTGGTTTCATTTTTAATTTCTTGCTCTGTATGTGTCAAAGAGTGCATATTCCCTGCCCAACCTGTTGACATGTTTACCCTTAATGGCAATGGCTAAAAATTTGAAAAGATTGCAGCTTAGCATTTTCTACATCTATCATTCCAAAAACGCACCCAATTGACCTCTCAGACTACCAAATCAGCAAAATTTCATTCCAGAAAATGTTTTTAGTAGGTCTAAGAATGGAGCTGTTCTGCCTCTTAAATTTTAGGCAGCATTTAAGGATAGAAAGAACAGTCATATGATCCAGCTTGAGTTCTTCCAAGAACACTGCATTTCACCCAAGAGTGAAGCTGCAATACCAGGTACTTTTGAAATACTACAAAATCCTTTTTAGACGTGGCCTTAGTCATATTTTCTCATTTATGCTCAATTATTTAAAATTTAAGGTTCAGTGACAGACTGTTTTCTCTGGCAACTCCAAAACCAGTGATTCTGATACATCTCACCTAGCACTTTGAAAAGAACTTGGATGTCTTCAGAAAGTCTGTGTATTTGGCATCATCACAAGATAGAGAAGACAATGGAGAACAGGTGATCTCAGTGTATGAATCCCTATGTACAGTAATTCTCTGCTTCTCCCTTCAGTCCCTGAAAGCTTCCAATAAATCATTATACTCAATTTTTTTCTCCCTCTGCTTCCACTTATGAACCAAGCTGACCAGTTTAGGCTTCATCCCTGACTTCTGGATGAGTTAGTTTTGATCAGATGACTTTTGCCTAAATTCTTCTTCATATTCCTCTTTATTTAAATGAAAAGGTTTTATTAGTCTTTCCTGCCATGAAAATACACAAAGTAACCCTGTTGAGGTGTCTAAGCTCTTTTAGGAATTCCTGATTTCCAAGAAAGACTCATTCTCTTGTTCTAATCCATGTTCTCAGTGTCCCAGTACATTGTCTTGGAGATTATTGAATTAAAATGTCATTGAAATGGCAGGATTTAATTTTTAATTCAGAAAATTTTCAAAACAAGAAGATTTTTCTAGTTACCAGCCCACCACCTCCCGTGTTTCTATGGAAATGTAACAGAAACTATTGCATGTTTGTCACAGAGTTCACTAAGAAATAACTTTGATTATCCTTGAGGTGAGGTCTATTTCCTGGGTTTGTATTGTGGATTCCAATAGCCAAGAATCTCCAAGGCTGAGCAGCTCCTGCTTATAAATCAAGAGAACCAAGACATATGGAATCTTTGGCAATTCTGAACAATAAGTGTGGCTATGAGACCTCATAATTGTGGTCTTCATATGCCTACACTATGCAGCTTCTTATAATGGGAACATGGATAACGGGAACACAGACACAGTGCTGCACAAAACTTTTGTTTCCTTAAAAACATCAATTATTTCAAGAATTTATTTTCTCACTTTCAAACAATAACATCCTTTGTCTTAACATTTCTATGGATCTCTATGGAGGTCTATGGAGCGTTGGTGGTAGTCTTGGTAGAACTTGCCTTAAACAAAAACAGATCAGTGCACTGAAGCTTACAGTTAGCCTAGTCAGAGATCTAACAAATAAATATAGTACTTCTGTTGTTTTCACAAATGTAAGGCAAATAATTATTTCCCCTTGAAATTTTACCTCTCTAGCCCTTGAAATATAGAGAGCAGCTGCGCACTGATAGAAGGCTGACCTGCAGGCCTATATAGGTCTTTTCCAGCTCTTGCCTACCAGTCTGTTGCTGTCTTTATTGTTTGTGGGTAGTTGTAAGGTCTGTTCAACATTTATTATTCATCTTTAACCTTTCTTAATAGCAAGTTGCCAACAATCTGCAAGAAAAAAAGAAAAATATACTTGATTCAGTTTTATTCAGTCACTGTGATGTAAGTGCCTGTCTCTCCTTGCTAGCATTTGACGTTTCAGTTTGACTAGGGCTCACCCTGCAAGAAGAAAGTAATTTAAGGAATGAATCTCTGAGAGCAGGAGATCTTCTGGTGGGGAAACTGCTTGTCTGACAGTGACAATGGGTTACATATGTGGTGTAGATAATGGGTAACTTGCTATGTTGTAACATACATACATACATTACAACATAACAAGTTACCCATTGTCTACACCACATAATAACTAGAGAAAGAAAAAGAATATTCACATCAAATTGTGCTATGTTACATAGTGTAATAGTTATTCTGAAGGATTACTTGTGGCCCATTACTACAGCAATATATTTCAAGAATGAAGGAGTGCTTAAAGCTGGAAAGAAGTTCAACTTCCAAGTGGGAAGGTCTGAAATCCAGGCAGAACATTTAAAGCTTTTTTAAATTTTACTGGCTCCCCAAAAGATTAAAGCTGAAGATTCAGATTCCTTTACAAATTTTTTAGGTTTGCGTAGCTCTAAGTAGATAGCAAACTGATTTTAGGCATTGTCCTTCATGGATCCTTCAGAATTGGTTCACTTGGTCAGACCACACTTTGAAGGTCCTGGTGTCAAGTAGATCAGCCTGTCATTTGTAATGGGAGCCTCTGGATACTGCTTACCATAGTACATACACTTAGAGCAGTGAAACAAATTCTCTGAAAATACAAGCTCCCGGCAACCAGATAGTATAAAAAGCTAATGAATCATAAATATTAAGCAGACCTTGTGTTTGCTTAGCACAGACACAGTAACTAGGCTCCCAGAGCAGTGTAGTCTTATTCAAAGAGAACTCTGCCAAAGTTAATTAGCCTGGATACTTTTCTGCACAGCTAATTAGCCTGGTTGAGCAACATGGTTATCCGCTGTTTGAAGCCAATGATACCTCCATATTGTATGGATCTAGAATTGCTTACTGAGGACTTTATCTCATCAACAGTTCATGATCCAAATCTATTCCTATTTGCCATTAGTGATCATTCTACTTAGGGTATCTGCTCCTCTCATACCATACAGAAAGAATAAATGTAGGTACAGTGTGTCAGTGTGCTAAAGCCATACACCTAAATAACAAAATAAGATTTCTTTTTCAGCGTTTACCATGTATGTGCTTGCTTGTAGGCCAAATTGCATTCTGAGTCTTAATATTGAGATGCTGCCCTAAAACACAGATAACAAGCTGCCTGTTTAAGTAACTGAATACACCCTCATTTATTTTAAAATATGTTGTAGCCTTAGATATTCTTTTTCTCTGTGGCTAATTATTTTGTGAATTTAATTAACCCCTTTGCATATGATGAGTTGAAATGGCCATGAGTGCTGTGAGTTAAAGATATTTTTTTGTGAAAGGAATTTTATTTGTGCGTTTTGAATAGCCTTTTGCTTTTAGGCCTGTTTCATGCATTACAAAAAAGGTTAAGTGGAATTTCATCTGGCTGTGCTTCTTTTTCTGTTCTTGCAAAGATACATTTACTATTCTAGTGCTCCTATCATTTATGATTTTAAAATTACACTTATGATACTTACTTCCTTATTTTTAACTTTCCCGGGTTATAAGATCATGGGAAAAACTTCAAGTTTGCACATCCTGGTTGTGGAAAAATCCTTGTAAATGGGACTTAAGTGTACTCTAAATAAAACAAACAAACAAAAAACCCAACCTCTCTCCTGTAATCACCTCAGTAAATTTATGGTTTTTAATTAAGCCTTATGGCATTATTTCCTAGGAATGGATGGAGGACAGTGCCTCTGTCGATACAGAACAAACCTGATCTGTTCATGTCTGCAGTATGAAGGAATTTCTTTGCGTTTCTCCCCTCTTTGTTATCCCTCTCTGAACACATTCTGCTTCTGCTATAACCATTGCTCAGCCAATGTTCTGAGAAAATGGCTAATGTGAAAATAGCATCACATTGTCAATGTATCTTTGGGTTGTATCATTGTAATACATACATATATCATCTATGTCTTCCCATTGCTTTATATTTCACTGAGATGCTGGCTGAAGGTTTTATGAAAATGCATATAGTCTCTATTATAACAAGGAATGGAAAGAATTTGATATATTCCACAATGGAAGAAATTAATGAACAAGGTCAGAGACTAGAAAATGCATGGCCCTGCTGGAAGAAACGGTGCCAACCATGTTCCTTCATCTAACCAATGACAAATCTTGGCATGTCAGTGAACTGGGACAAAAAGAGATAGGGGCACAGACAAAGCAATACACCCTAAATGAAACCCTAGAACAAATCCTGTATAAAGCAACAGGAATCTGTGAATATGAAATGTGTTGGTGCAAAGTACCAAGGGACATAAAGTTTTCCTGGACATTCTTCCAAAGCAAGAGGAAACTGAGGATACCTTTAACTTTGGGTGTTAATAAGAAAAGTAATAATTTTTTGGGGGACAGTCCTGTCTCTCGATTGTTTTAGGCTCACTTTCACAGAGTAACCTCAGTGTGTGTCCTGCCCTTTCATGAAGCATGGGGGAATACTTCAAGTTCAGCTCTGATTAGCTTCATAAGAACTTGGCAAGTGAGTTTCCACTGCAATAATTAGAGGAAATGCACTGCTCTAAAGCAGAATTTTAGGACTATAATTTGCTTACCAAAACACATATGTTGATCTACAGGACAACATATTAAATTAGATCATAATATAGTGAACTGCGCAGAACCATCTAATTCAGCATTTTCCAGATGTGACTTTTTCACAGTTTGGATTGATAAGAGCTTACTATAAAGAGGGGCTTTTTTTTAAAAAAGGACAATAATCCATTAAAAAAAAATCCCCCAATTTCTTTTACCAGCCAACTCACACCATGGTTTTGTGGATAGAATCACAGCCAATAAAAATATAAGCTGAGTCTCACCCCATGTTTCTGAACCACTAAATCCAGGATTATTTTCCAATACTTTAGTGAAGAATTTTGACTTACACACAAAATTTATTGCCTATTTTCTCCTGAAGCTGCCAATTTTAAAAACATTTCTATGAAATCTCATTATTTTCCAAGTTTCTTAAAACTGTGTTGCAAGATATGTAGCACTTTGCAGTATTAGTAAGATCTTAGCTAGAAAATTACTGGCTAGTCTAATATATGGCTTAAATCTCCATTTTATACTAGGTGAAGTTTACAATTTATCATCAACATAACCAGGAGTCACAGAGTTAGTAACGTTTGATTGATCAGAAGAAAGATAGGAAAAGGTACTAAGAAAATTTTTGAACTTAATTTAGAGTTGATTTGACTGAACCAGTTAATGCAACAAGTGTGTTATTGAGCTAAGGAGAGTAGAAAAACTAGAGGGACAGATAAAAAGGGTACTGCTAAATAATGAGAGCATAAGTTTATATAATGGTATTTCTTGCTGTATAATTTAGTTCTTACTATCTTTTGATGTAATGTTTTAATAAAACATAACCCCCAACACTTTTATAACTTGATTAATACCTTCAAGATTATGATGTTTTTAAGACTGTAAAGTGGATATCATTCTCCTTCTTTTCTTCTATGAGTCAAAGGTAAAAATTCATGCAAGTTCCACAAATTACCAGCTAAGTCAAGGAAGTCAAAACAAATCAGTAATAATTTGTTGCAAAATTCTCATTGAGAAATTCTCTTGTCTGTGGACTGGTAGAAGTTAGGAGACTATTTTGGACACATATAACTACTTGAAAGAGTTTTCTTCAAGCACACCTTCTTCAGCTACTGTCAAGACACTGGACCTTTGAGTTTTGCGATGTAAACAATTTTAATTGTTAATCTGTAGGCTGAGATCAAGCAAACCACTGTCATCAAATTAACTTCAGCACAAAGATATGCTATTTATACTATTTATTTTGCTGGGACTGTTCATAAATTTGAGCACATATTGAAGTTCATTCTTTTACCATTACGCTAATGTGGCAGCTGTCACAACAAAGGTAGTCTCCCATTTTAAAAAACTAACACTTTTACTAAGTCATGTTGAAGGGGTCAAACATAAAAAAAAAATTAAATCCAGAGTACTAATTCATGAAATGGCATTTTGCATGCTTTGCTTAAATAATTAATAGATAATATTTATGTAACTATTTAACAGATTTCAGATTGCAGCTGGCATTATTTAAATTTTATATAATATTAATTTAGTGTAAAATATGGTAAATGATATAGCAAAATGCTTTAAAATCCATGCCAATCTGCTAAATGTTTATATAATTATCTGTAAAATATCAAGTGCTGTAAGAATTGCAACATTTTCCCACAAGATATCAATCTGCCGATGGCATATGACAAATTAACATAGTGATGTCTTCTATAATTAGTAAAAATCTATCATAGATATACAAAAATCTATACATGTTTACATAGCCTTTTCATAGCAACGACTGGGCTTTTTTTTTTTATTCAGCTTACTATATGTATGAGTATTGAGTTATTGGCTGATACTGCATTACCAGGTATTCTTTCTTTCTTTCACATGTATATTAAAAGGCTTTTTAAACATCTTAAGTACAGACCTTGAGTTCCTTAACTCTTCAAGAAGATGAATGGTGGGATTTGAAGAAAATTGGCATCCGTTTGGCTTTTTTCTCACTGAAATTGGCTGTAAAACTCCCATCAGTCCTGGAAGTTACAAATTTATATTTGTTCAAAGTGCATTCAGAGAAATACCAGGAAGATAAATCTACTTGTGGGCTATTAAACACTATGCCTTTGTCTGCAGTAATAAACTAACCAGAGAGATGTAGCTCAGTTTTGAGTGTCAGCATGAGACAGCCCACACTGCTGCATTGTCAACCTGGCCTCTGGCACAGCTTAGGGGGGAGTAACCCAGGACTGCCCCTGCTCACCCCCTGCTGCTGAATGCTGTTGTTCTGGCAGTATCCTTGGGCTGGGCTGTTATGCTTTGCATTTCTAACAAGTCCAGTGGTGGTGCAGCTTGACAGTGCTTCTTGTTCTGAGTAAACCACACAAGATATGCCTTTGTTCAGTGCAGGACAGACACAGAGCCTGTACCTGGTGATATCAGACACTTCACAGTCTCTTTAGAAGGGATCCATACTTCCCAGAGCTGTGCCCCTGGGAAGATCTCCAGAGGTTCAAAAAGTGACCAGAGATAGGAAGTGCACCTTAACCGGGAGGTTCTTTTGCTGCAAATGTGTTTCCCCAAAGCCTTTTTTAAGCTTTCATTCAACTCTGGACTGAGTGACAGTGAGATATTCTCCCTTGAGGGTGTATTCTCTGAGGATAAAGCTGACAAAAGAGAGATACTAGGTCTTGTGTAGAGTCAGCCTTCATTTCCCACTTCCTATGCCAAAAAAATAATACTTTCCACTGATAACTGAATCCTCCAGTATGGAAAAGTCATATTCAAACAAGCAAGTCATAGGTACTCAGGAAGATTTTGTATCTATTCCCACACCAGACGTGGCTTTTTACTCATACACAGACTGTGGGCATTCTTTAGCTTTTTAAATTAAAGGAAAAAACATTATTGAAATTACATGAAAGAAAAGAATGTGTTATTTGTTGTCAAAATACATAATGAAAGCAGCATTTTTTCATGACTCTTTTTCTTTCCAGTAAGTAAAACAGATTATTGCATCGTTTGGCACATACTCATTGTTTGTAAATACTTAAATTGGTTTATATTAATCTGCATTGTTCAATTTGCACTGCGCATGCACTGTGGAACTGAAACCGTTCTCAATGCTGCCAACAAATTTTTGGTTCCTATTATTGCTCTGTACATGAGTGTAGTGGTGTGTTTTTATGTTGGTAAGCGTTTAATGAGGACAGTTTATTAATGTTAGTTAGGTTAGAATGGTATATTCCTTGTATCCCCCCATTTCTTCCCCTCACGATTGGTTTAATCCAAGTTGTTTACCCCAGAAGTTCCCGCCACTTGGCTCCCCAGTTGAATGTCAATCTCCTTGCCCCTCCCTGCTCTTTCCTTGTTTGGTTCTGCCACTCAGAGTTTGCCAACACCTCCCCAGTTGTCAATCTTGTAGCCACCCCCAGTTTATTCCAGAAACATCTGTATCAATCACCCCGGTTCAGCTTGTCTATTTGTTTCTTGAGCTTGTACCCACCGCTGTTGGTCTGTCATTGCTTGTTATAATTTATGTAATCCCCTTATGGCTTTCTCCCATTGGATGAGACAGGTTTACACCCCTATCTGGCCACTCCCTCTTTAAGTTGTTGTAGCCCTAGATTTTGCTGACACTCGTCCCTGCTCCCGCCTGAAGAAGACCCTTTGTTCCTGCCCCGCTTGGGGGAATAAAGACTCTTTGGGCACGCAAACGACTGTCCGTTCCTTTGTCTCTTCGTCTCCTCCCAGCGTGCATCAACTACCTAAGCTGCGTGACCCACGCCGCAGCACTCAGCACTACCAGGGTGGCTGGAGCCTTTCCCTTGGAGTGCCCACTCTTGTGGTGGCCCTCGGCCTTATACGAATGGTGGTAGCCGGAGCAGTTCACATGCTCAGGACCGCGGCAGGTAGCCGCCGCACATGAGGTCAGTACTGGAAAGACAAGCACACAAATAAACTCAAAAATACAAGGTTGAGCTATCTTTGCCATCATTTAAAAGTTTATCTTTTTGTTGCATTTAGAAGAACATTTCAAGCACCATTTTGTTTATTTGAAATATTTTTACTATATATGTGGCGTGTGATTATTGCTAATTTTTGTTCTTTCAGGATGCCATGGCAAAATGTGCTTCCTACTAACACCATGTCATGTTCTGTGCATTTTTTCTTTTAGACTGTGCATTAAACGACAGTCATCCCACTATCAGAATGGGGTGATTTATAAACTTGGTTTTGTGTGACTTTTCTCATAATCTCTAAACGATCTGTAATGAATTAATTCTATAAGAGCATGGACTCTTATTCTGCAATATTTGCAAAGAAACAGCAGTAAAATTTATCTCAACATTGATTGAATAGATATGCTGTGGTTTGAAGTGTTACTTAATGGCTCGTACTATAGGATCCTCCTAGCTGGGGAGAAGGAACCTTCCACAGCTCTGTCTTAACCCTGTGTAGCACTAATGTCTTGTACCTGACGCAGGAAAGCTCCTAAGCATTTGTGGGACTTTCCATATGTGGTTAGCCCTATGCATTTTATGAAGAAAAGCTTGCAGTCACACAAAAACATTTATTCAAAATGGATTTAAAGGTGTTCTAAAGTTGTGATGTAAGCTACACGTTAACCAATTTTTATGGGGGAGCCTACTTCAGTGAATACATACAACTTTGCTTCCCATGACATTTTTGGTAGAAACAGCTGGTTCTAGAGAGTACAGTAAAAAGGCTCCTAACATCACCAAAGAGATTTTGTTGTGGTTTGGGTTTTATTCTTATTTTTGTAGAATGTATTTTTTGTGAATATTCTTCTACAATATTCACCTATGCTGGCTCCAGCCCTTCTACAGTAGCAATATAAATACAAACATCACATTTTGAATTAGGATCAAAGAAGTACAAAGGCAGTTTTTAGTATCAGTGGAAGGAGTTCATTTCATCACTGTGCTATTTCAAGGGCTGCATGATTGACAGTGAAAAGAAAGATTCCTATAATCAGATTTTTATATTAGATTGTTCATCATGGAATAAATATATTGGTTAGAAAATCACAATTATGCATTTGTTTCAGTAGACTTGAAATCATTAAAGTTATCAAAATAATAGTTCTTTGTGGATTTCTTTAAGTCTGTTAAAGGTATCCAAGCGGAATATCCTGTAATTGCTTACTCTCCTTAATGAAATTTGGAATCTTTTCACATCGCACATTAATAATAGTAAAAGTAAATAACCTAATTAATTTACTATTGATGTTTTGTTCATTCTGTCTGAAGAGATAAGCTAGTCATGAGTAGGGGAAAGGGAGCATATGGGTATGGAGAAACCTGGGGACGGGTGAATAGAGTGATGACTATGTTATTAATAAAATTTAGGCTGTTCAATTACAATTGGCTGTTTGCCATTACAATAAACAGTGGAATTGGCTGGAAAACAGTACTAATTAGGGAAAGATGATGAGAATTGTAAGATACTCTGAAAACCAGTGTTGAATGTACTGGTTTATCCTTTTTCGTGAAAAAATATGAGACAGATTTTGCTTCCTGCTCCCCAGATGTATCTGTATACTATAGTAAATATCAGAAACAAAAGTTTCTATTTTGTCTGATTTAGAGTAAAGATTTAATTTTGTAATTTACAAGCTATATGATATATCTACAGGTATTCCTATTACATGGGATAATTCTTTCACTCTTCGCTCCAATAGCTAAATGAAATTGCTTTACTTCATGAAATTAACATTATTGTATTTTCATTCAGTTTGTTAATTGTTCAATAAATAACATCAATAATCCTAGAGAGATGTTACCATATCTTAGAATGACTGCATCCTTAGCCATTCCTCTCTATTTTAGCTACACATATTGCCCTCTAGGAAACAAGGACTGAGTTGAGTAGATCTCCTATCCTGTTGTGAAAGTTTTGCATTTTGTTTGTAAATTTTCTTGCTTCCACTTGGCTTAAACAAACTAATCACGAGATCGCCTAAGTCTAATATGTTTGAGTACCAGCAGAAGAATTATATTCTTAACTGCATATTTCCATGGTTCAACTCAGCAGATTTGATAACAAAGGAAGGAAAAAACAATATTATTGTATAGGAATTGTATCTATACTTTTTGTTAAATACCACCTCTTTCCTTTTTTTCTCTTTCTACTGTATCTTTTTTTTTTTTTTT
>VXBC01009753.1:911322-987700 GCA_013399945.1 Ploceus nigricollis
TTTCTTTTTTTTTTTTTTTTCTTTTTTTTTTTTTTTTTTTTTTTTTTTTTTTTGAGGTGGAACTTCAACCTTACTTCTGAGTTCAACACAATCACAACTTTCTAAAAAATGCATATTTCTTTAGGAGCCTCCGTAGTCATTTAAATGGAGCACAGTTCTAAAATTAGGCTTATTACTGAAGTATCTGATATTAAAACATATCCATTTAAGATGGGTAGAACCAGTTAAGAAAAGCTGATGTATCTTGATTTTGGATCTAATATCAGGTCAGTCATTTTGATTGCTCAGCACATCAAGTCATTCAAGAGTTCTTGTATGTTGTATTTTTATAAGTACTCTGCAGCTGTCAATATATACATCAGATATGATACTACTATTCAAATTGGCTGCAGGTTTAATACTGTCTGCAACTGCCATATTTTAAATAGATGTAAAAGCAGAATCTCTTTTGCATCTTGAATAATTGTATTTAAAATAGATAAGAATAGGGGTTATCAACCCCCATCAAAATTTCCTCAACCTTTTGGAAAGTGAGTTTCAGAGGTCTGGTTTAAAACCTATTTCTAGTTTCTCTTCCAAACTCAAAATGTTTGCAACACCCCAGCTTTGAATCAGCCTTCCCCTAATAAAAATTTTTGATTTCTTAAAAAAAAGCTGTCTGATTATCTTGTAGATAAACCAACTAAAAAACCATAGAGGTATCCAACATAATTTGGACCCAATCCATGTAATTTACAGTAGCTGCCACTCTCTGTAAACAATCAAGGAACAGAACACAGTCAGTCTCAATGAAAAATTGCATAAAGGTCCCTGAAGCCTGCTGAAAATAATTTTATTTTACTTGAGGGATGCTAGATGTGAATATTATGCAGATCCTCAGAAGATGCAACTTGTTGTTAATCCATAACAAGATACTTATAGAGATGCAAAATGTGTCATCTGAAGACCTGAAAAAAAGTCAGGGATTCACAGTGGATATAAAACAGAACTTTCCATCTTTGTCCTTCAGATTACTCTGTACATCTTCTGTCCTGCAGTCCTTTACTCCCTGCTTAGACCACACTTCAGCAAAAACCAAAAGCTTGACAGAGCACTTTAAGCATTTTACATATCGGCAAATAAAAGGACTGTGGTAGACAACAAAATTTGTTAAACTTATTAATGGAGTGGCGGAAACCACCTTTCTCTGAATTTCCAAGGCCTTGGTAAATGAGACATGAAACTACAGGAGGTAATCACCTTGCAGGTACTTCCATGGAAAAATGTGACCTGTGCAAAACGCTAACAGAAATATATTCTTTTCTGCTTTCTGAATTCACACAAGGACTTCTGACTTATTTAACATATTAAGCTGATGAGTTAGGAGATAGATAATTTTTTATATTTTTTGTCTTTTTTATAAATGAATTTCCTTCACGATTTAGCTGATTATAGTTTTAAAATGAAAATATCTGATGTATTGCAAACAGTGTACTGAAAAATGTAAAGAGTGATTTGTTTGAGAGTTAAGATTAATTCCAGAATTTTTTGAGGGGAGCTTGCTTCAGCTGTCTTATTAAGTGCAAGATTGAAGTTTCCTGATATATTCTCATGTCTCAGAGATTCTCATTAAAAGAAGTTATAGCAACTGAATATAAGATAGAAAATTTTGGACTTTGTATATTTCAGCATGAGCATTTTTCACCAGATCATTTTTTCCCCAGCACTTGGGTCTAACATGGAAACAATCAGGCAATCCACTTGCTTTTATGCATGATAAAAAGGGCTTACTGTTTTTTCTCTGTTATAACAGGCACAATTAAAATCCTTTAGCCAACACCTCACTACACCTCACTACTTGCAATAACCACAACATCCTCCTGTGTTTAGAAAGTCAAATGACACTTTAAAGGATGAATGTTGAGCTCTTAATATTTTCAACACTATTAATATATAAAGAATATAATTTCCTCTGCATCAAGATGATGTAGGAGCTATACTAATAAAGTGTTGGTAAGATAGATCAGTTTTGCTTCCCCCTGCTGTGCCATACTTCTGGCAAGCCAGAGAAAGCCTGTGAGAAGATATCCTCCTTCATCCTTCAGTGGTGATTGGGATCCATCTCTTCCAAAATGCACATGTGTTATTGTGGCAAGCAAAGGAAGGGAAATAATTGTAGGTTACAGCTGCATCACCTGGGATGAGGGGCACCAGTGGCTTTAGCAGGGCCATGAGTTACCATTTCAAGTGAAAGCAGATGTCAGGTGTTTGTCCCACCAGTGTCGAGTTGTCTCTCCATGGAACCCGTAAAATGCATAAGAAAGAAAGCCACACCCTTTCCTCTCTACTGTTTTAAGACCTCTCCTGCATGGAGGGATTTAATCAGAAATTCTGTGGTCTACATGAAGACCTTTTAAGTAAGACTGACTACCTAAGCATATGCGAGAAAATTGCTGTCAAATGTGCTGGGACACTTACAGAGACAGACTGAAGAGAACAATGGAAATGTAGTATCTAGTTCACCACCAGAATGAAAAGAGATTCTGCATCTCCTGAGAATAAATGGAATTACAATATCCTGAATATGAAGGTGTATCTGAAGGAAAATTTGTCATTGAAAGGAAAGGACCCTGAAGTGATGAAGAAAACATCAAGATTCATACTTAGGAAGTATATAAAAGGAAGAAATAAGGCATGGACTCCCCTTTATTAAGATAAAGAAAATATTGGACTTCAAATCTAAAAGCATAGGAAAATATGTATGAACATTTGTGTATGGTTTTTGATGAACCCTAGTCTGAGGTCCAAGTATAATGATCAGAGTGCGTGAATGGAAGGAAATTAGAAGGAAAATAAATATATTCAAATCCTTCAGTTTACTTAGATGCAGTTCTTATTGAATTGGAAGGAGTAAAGACTAGAGGATTTGATGTGCTTTGAGGACACAAAACAGCTACATCCTAATCTGGCAGCATAGCCCAGCCTTCCTCAAAAACACACAGGTGGATCGAGAGGCATTAGCAGGATTTGTATGATGAAAAAGCGTTAATGGAAGTTTTACACAGAAAAGTCTTAACTTGTGAGTATGAACTGCCTGCCTTGAATGCCAAAATAGCATGGGCCTAGGTTCAGCTGGTGTGAGGTATCATAAACCTCAATTTACTTGCAACTACACTGAAACTCCACCTGACCCTCAGTGCTCTAAGTGATGTTGGCCACAAAACAGCTTATTTAAACATAAGGCCCTGAGTCCACTAATAAACAGCTGAAGCCCAACTCGCTCTCCTGAGTCAGCTTCCATTAATTACACTCCCTACATTAATTAAAAAGAAAAAAAAATGCCTATCTTAATCAAAAAGAAAACTAATGTCTCCTGTGTTTTGTGATGATGTATTTCATAAGTAGCCAAATCTTAGAATCAACATAGCATCTTCTTGTCAGAGCACAAATCCTCAATCCAAAATATTGCTGCAACTACAGATAGCAGGGAAATAGTATTCTCTGATCCCTAAAATGCGGTGGCCTCGGTTAATTATTCAGCTCGGAAACTTGCACTGTGGCACAGCTGGCTTCATATGTTAATCCCTGTGACTGGCAATTACTTGAATAACCAAAGACTAAACAATTGAAATACACCCCTTCCCCCCTATTACTGAATAGAATAGATCTAATTCTATGCTCTTCATATAGGCAAAACTTCTGTGGTTATTATCAGAGCTACCTGTCACCTATGTAACGTTGCAATGTCATTAGCTGTACCAGGTCCAGAGGTTTTTCAGAAGTTTCAGGTATTTGGTGTCTCACAGAAAATACAGTGGTGCTCAACAACATGCATTTGTTTTCTCTTACCTTTTTTCGGTGATCCTTTGCAATGAACTGAAAGCTACACAGCCTCGCTCGTTTTCAAGAGCAGAGTTCTAATAAAGGCATGACATTGTATATATATTGCCCCCCATTTCTGACAAGGCAAAGGGGTTTTTTACCCTATTATTCCCACAGCAGGAACCTTACCGCTTTGTTGGTTAGGTTTAAGTTCCCAGCCAATTTAGATATTCTCAGCCTTTCTCCTACCTTGATGTTTTCTCCAGTGATGCACTTATAAAAAGATACCATATCTCTTCTCAGCCTTCAGGCTAAAGAAGACTAAGCCTTTCAGTTGCCCTGTATGAGACAGATTCATTATTCCTTTTTCATCTTATCACAGACCTTCTTGACTCTTTTTCTTCTCAAGAACATAGTTATGTGATATGAGTGTTTAGGAATGCATGCAGCATTTCAGCCATGTTTTCTGCAGTGAAGCAAACTTTTTCCTACCTCTGCTTTGCTCTTCAATACTCCTACCCCTTCCTCAAGCTGACCTCCTTGTCCTTGACAGCACAAAAATATGGCTGGCTGACACAAAGTGCATTGGACATACTTACACGCCTTGCATCTCCCAGGCTGCCGTCACAGACTTATGTTTCTCGCCCTGGTGGCAGCTGCCAGAAGGAGGATCTGCCTCTGCAGCTGTGTGAGGCCAGGGGAGGAGGAGGAGACAGCAGGCTGTTGATACTGGGATTTGTCTGCACCTGCCACAGGGCCCTCAGAGCTGCTGCTCCGCAGGGTGGTTCTTCTGTACCCACTTGTTGTTTCAGGACATGAAAGCTCCTCTGGCAGAAGCCATTCAGTGTGAACCTGCTCCCCTGCTTTCATTGCATCTGCTGGGGGATGAAAATATAATGGCAAAGCTTCATTGTGTGCCACTCCCTCAGTCCAATGGGGAGCACTCGTCTCTGCGTTATGTTCCTGCTCTGTGTTTGATGTGATTAACTCTGTCTCCAACCGAGTGCCAGGTACACATGCTGACATCAGTGAGACAGCTTCTCAGCCTGCTCAGAGGCCACTGTTCAAGCTGTCCTACTCAGTGCACAAGTGCCAGCTCTTCTCCAAGAGGGCCTGCAAGAAACACTGCATCTGAGACCACAACCGGAGAGTGACACACCGTCTGACACCAGCACAGCCACAAGTGTCTCCCCCGTGTCTTTGAACACACCCACAGGTTTGGCCCCAAAGGACAGACCTGCCACTGCCTTGCAGGATTTCTGCTTTACAATTACGGCACTAAGTCAGAAATCTTAATGTGCCAATTTGACTGAGGGGCCTGAATACATAATTATTTCTAGGAGATGAGAAACATATCAATTGCCAAGTAATGGAGTTCCCAGTGGAAATCTATAATTTCAGCATTCTATTTCCTTCACAGCATTTTCCCCATTCTTTAAGAAACAAAGAAACCTGCAACCAACAGTGTGCATTTTTTCATTTCAAATACACACCCTCAGCTACTGTTTTGACAGTACAGATTTAATCAGATTTCTGTACTTGAACTGACAATTTAGTTACAGCACAGAGCAGAGGACAGTGACTTTGACACAATTCCACTTTCACCACTGGAACCCTGAATTCAGTGCCCAGTTTAGGATGTAAGTCTCATCTAAGTCTCCCCTACTTGCTTATCTTCAACACAGAATCTGTGGCATGTGCCACCATCATTTCTGTTTTAAAGGTGCAGTAAACAGCTTCATTTCCACTAGATAATTCTCATGAGTCACTTCCCCAACACATTTGTCATTTTAAATACTCAAGTTCAGTAGAAACCAAATGTAAAATCAGTGTCCTTTCATGAAATTCAATGAGCTATTCTGATTTATGTCACAGAGCATAAATCTGCAGATGAGGGACTTGTATCTGTTATGGACTCCAGGCCTCTCAGATGTTAAGGCCCAGAAATAGGAATAATTTCAAACTCAAGCCCTTTAAACAGACTATCCTGTTCCCTAAAACCAGGGCTCATTTACATAAGGTTGTAACCTTAGGTGTGGACTCTCATGCAAGAAAGATAGCACTGCGTTTTCCAATTTGTCTCACATATCAGAGGAAATTGGCAATATGTTTAAACAGATTAGGGAAAAACACACCTAATGAAGTATAAAACTGTATATACTTGCTCATTCTGGATATGTTTTGCTTGAAGTTCAGACCTTGCTGTATTCCCACGTAACTGTCCTGCCTGAGCTGCCTGAGTCCATTCAGAGTCATTGCCAATTTGTCAATGGCTGCAAAGGTAGCAAGACTGGACTAACTCCTCAAAAGAGGTAAGAAAGCAAATTTAAGCATTCACCTCAGCTGCTGTGCAAAAGCATAAACCTTTGCTAGGGTTATCTCAGAACTGATTTCCAGGTTGATTTAAGCTGGATGTCAGGGCAGAAGAGTGTTTATTCAAGAAGCCAGTATGATGTCTTTTATCCATTTTTGAGCTCTAAACAGTTACTGGGAACTGAGATACTGAATTACTAAGTGAAATATTAATGCTATGCTTACATTTGTATCATAGCTTGCATGAGTGAAGCTTACAGGAAGTTCTAGGCTATTTGGGGAATGAGTTGAACCAGTGTAATAGTTTTTGCCGATTAACTGACATGGTGTGATGGAGGAAAGACATCTTGTCCTCCTGCTGAAGTTTACTCTGATGCCTACAGTACCTCCTGAATTGCCTGCTCTCTAACTTCCAGTCTGCAGAAAACCACATTTTGTTTGCCATTGGTACATAAAATGGAAAATACCATGAATGTTATGGCAGTTATATATATGCAGGTTTATATTTATATATAAGGTTTGGAGAATGTATCTTCAAAAAAAGGGGTTTTTTTTGTTTCAGCTGAGTGCTGAGTCTCTTTTAGTCTTTCCTTATGTAGCAATCTCTCCATCTTCATGATTATTATCCATTGTTTTTCTCTGAACTTCATCCAGTTTGTCTACATTTTTCACGAAATAAGGCATCTAAAACTCTCAGTGCAATATTCCACCTTCATTGTCACTATACAGATAGGGTCTATTATCTTCCTGCTCTACGACAGGCATAAATATCTCTGCTTTATGCAGCTCAAGGTTAAAATGGTCCTTTAGCTGCCATGTTACTTTGCAAATATATCTGATAAATAAGATTAAAAAAAAGGTTTAGGAGGAAAAAAAAATAACAGAAGCAGTATGTGCTGAAACAGCTGACAAGCAATAGTTACCTCTCTGACATTACAGGAAGCCTTTCCTCCCACCTTAAAAAAAACACACTGGTATAAGCTAGTTTAACCGAATTAGTTTTTCCTTGTGTTAGTGATCTGTGATTTAACTGCTCTGCAAATTTTCTGAAAATCTTCATAAAACTCTGAAGCACTTAAAACTCTTAAATAAGTAAATAATATAGATTAGTAATTATTAAAAATCATTGGTTCCAGTAAAATAGTGTATGCAGCATATGTGCACATTCCCAAGAACTCTATACTAAATAACCTCAGATATGAGAACATTTCAGTGTTTGAACAAAACTGTCCTAAAGTCTTTTATCATATCACAAAATCGAGGGACTAAAAGACCCTAATGAAAAAGAAATTCACTCTGGGATTGCTATTAATTATTACAAGATACAAACCCCTCAACTTGAGACTCCTGTTTTGGCTGCTGCCCTGAGTCTGTGCTCTGGAAAGAATATCCTGCTGTGACCCACCAGTGGGGTTCAATGGACCTACTGAGAATGGGAATTGAGATTCTTTTTGTGCAATTTCATGTTCATATTGCAGCTGAATGTTTCGTAACTACATATATTTTTTCCAGTTACTGAATTTAGATACCAAAGGCTGGTGCAAATATGCCCAGCTTTGCATTCCTCACTCTGCAAGGGACAAGGGACAACCCCCTACAGATTGTGCTTACTTTTCCTATAGGACCGACACATCAACGTAAGAGTTACATAATTTACACTCTCCACAGAGAAGCCCATGTAAAGCTAACGCTTTGTACCTCAGTCCACTGGGTTCCAGGAGAACATCAGGGAATTCTAAACATGTCCATCCACAGGTTCAGGTCTAACTTGTTGCTAAGGAAGTGCTGTTTGGGTCAAAACCACTCTGCCTTTCTTTCCATTCAAAATGTCTGGCATGTGAGGCACTGCCCACTCACCCACGAAATGGACAAACTGGCTTCTGGACTCACCGCAGCCCTGGGCGCCTGCATCCATCTGCCTGCTCTGCCTGCTCTGACTGCTCTGCTCTGACGCACTGAATCCCTGTTCTTATGCCAAAACATTGCCCCTCAATGCATCTAAGAACATGGACACAACGGGAACCCAGACGGAGCTGCCAGGAGTCAGATTTGGGTTCTAGAGTTTGGCATGGAAAATGTGTGTGGGTATTTTCCATCTGATCACTGCTGGAATTAAAAACAAAAGCACTTCTGGAAAAACAGGCTAAGATGTGTAGTAGCAATTCAGTGTCATTGGGCTGCATCATTTACTGGAGAGAATGGAGCTGTTTTGTTCTGCTGGAGTTTAAAAAGGAGTAATTTCCCATGCTCTCCTCTATCTGTAATATCCATGTGGAAGAAGCAGCAATAAAAACAGAACTTCTCTCATGCTGAGCACAGGTAGCCAGGGCAGGAGCACACTGATTTATAAGTTGTATTTCTGCTTTCCATCACATGGACTTTATGAGGAATCATAAAATGGAAGGTAAAGTAATTAAGAAAGAAGTCATATAAGATATGAGACAGAGTTTTTGCTTCTGCTGCTTGCTATCTCTGCATACACAACAAGAACATACATTAATTCACTGAGATTCCTATTCATTACATTGGAAATTCTGTAGTTAATCAGAAAGAAGTATAATTTAATTCTTTTTTAAAAAAAGACAAAAAAGGGAAAGGAAAAAAACCAACTTTTTTCCAGCTTTTGCTGGAAGCCCAGCCAGCAAAGACTAAAAGAACTGAAATTTGTTGTTCTGTTTTGTCAGTTAAAATTCAATAAAGGGAAGAAAATATTTTCCTTATAAATAAGCTAGAGAAAATTATTTCCTACTAGATCAGAAATAGGAAAACTAGATTTAGACATTTCTGAATTGCAGGTAATTCCCTGGAATGCTCTAGGGCTAATGTGTCTCTGCTCTGCTCCTTATTCAGTGCGAAATTGTACAGCACCACCTTTCCTTAAAGGAATTTTCAGTCCTGCAATGCAGACAGTGTTGCAAAATATTGCTAAGCCCTGAAGTGCAGTGAATTTTAGAAAATGATTCAGATGAGCTCAAAGGCAAGCTTACAGGGTTCTGTTAGCTCTCACATACTGCAGAGAAGGACAAAGGTAGAAAAAGGATTGTGGAAGAGACTGTGGAATAGAAGACCTTCTGCTTGCTGTCAAGTTTTGTGTTGGTAAAGTTCATGTTGTCTTGTCCTATCAGCAATGAACTGTCTGTCTTTCAGGGGATATCACTTACTGTCTGGGCTTGGGAAGCAGTGCAATTTATTGTCACATGTTGCAGAAGATTGGCACTGGTAGGAAATCACTTTCTCAGAAAAAAAAGGATCAATATTTTAAATATTTATTGCTTCAAGGATAGATTTCAAGTGTTATCTAAGAATTTAATGTGAACTAAATATGTTCCTAAGATTTATTAATATAATAGGAATATTCATATTTTTATAAATTGGAAACATCCTATTTTCCTTAAGAGCTTTGTATACTTTAGTAGAGAACATGTGAATCTATTCCAAGAAAAAACTGAACTTTTCAATTTGAAAATGTGATACTTTCATAACTGTGGGGTTTGGGGTTTTTTTAGTTTATATGGGAAATTTTTCAAAATTGGAAATTTAATCTTTGTTGTTTTCTATTTTAATTTTAATCACTTCCCTCTCTATAGACATCCAGCTAAATATTTTTCAAAGAGCTTTATCATTTTTTATGCTTTATCCACTTTTCTTTGGCAAATGCCACTGCTGAAACTACGGGGAACCGAGTTAATGTAAAATTTGCTTATATAAATGATTGCACGGAAACATCAAAGCAACTCACTCATCTCACCCCCATTATCATCATTCACTATAGTTGCATATGTAATTTAATTCTAGACAGCAGCTGCACATTTTGTGCAGGAACGAGAAAACCAGAAAAACAGTGGTGAGATTCAATAAGACAGAAAGTAACTGACAATGAAACTGAAAGTCCTGTCCTTTAGATGAAGGTTGCATTTGAATGCACACCAATTAAATGTAAAAGCTGAATGCCTTTAATTTAGTCCAGGGGTTTCTGGCCTTTCTTTTCAAGTAGGTAATTTTTCAAACCAAGTCCTGTCCTGCAACAAAGAGGTGATATGATGTTATTCCAAATACAGTTGAGGTAAACAACAGAATATGTGTTTTTCCAAAACCTTTTCTTTTCCTTTTTTTTTTTNAAAAGGGAATAGTCCCATAATACAGCTTTATTTTTGTATGTGACAATGGCATACCTTTTCCCTGCTAATATGCCAGTGTGGTTATTTTAACTCTAAACAGGATGTATCCAACCCCACAATACTGCTCAGCAATTGACCATCTAAAGTATTGACCATCTGAAGTGGGGTTCAGCCCCACTTCTGATCCATGCACCTCTTCCATGAGCCATTTGAGAAGATATGTTATATGCAGGTCACTTAAGAAATTGCCCCAAGCAATTTAAAAGTAAGGGATGGGTTATTGGATTGAAAAAATTGTGCGAAGGTTTGAAGGAAATATGGATTATTTATCTTTTGGTCATTCTCATGTTCATTTTTTCCACCTGTGATGAATACTGCTCTTTGGCATCATCCTCACTGGGGTGCACACCCATGCAGCATATTCAAGTAAGGGAAATTGTATAGGTTATTCACCCTACATAACTCTTAACCTTCTTTGATTTCAGGGTGCATGTACAAACCTGGAATTTAGATATTTGTTTTTTCTCCAAATCCCTTCTGTCAGTGGAATGGCCTGATGTGAGGTGAAGGAGTGTTTTGACATTCATGTTGTTTTCCTGAATGGTGAACTGTGCTGAAAACAGCCAAATATCAGGTCAAAGCAGCACTTCAGGAATACAGTATATTTACTATATACCAAAAACTAGCAGTTTTTAAAAGTATTTTCTCCTTATTTTATTCTGTAAAATTAGGATATTTAGTGTTTTATTTTATTCTATCTCCAATACTTTCCTCTTCTTCCTTCGCACAAAATGTAATGTTATCAGGATAGGAAGAGACACAACAAGACAGAAAACAATACTTCTAATTCAGCTTTTCAACTGCACTGCATTGTTGGGAATACAAGAATTCTTCATGCAGATTAGAGATCCTGTTGCAAGAAATTATAATTCATGATAATCTCATTGTTTTAGAGCAGATGGAGAAAGTGAAAAACTTTCTCATATGGCTCCATTATGCTCATTTCTGCAGTTTTTCAAGCGTTCATTTGTTTTGATTACCGTATATATTCTCTTCCTGTTTCTGTGTAGAATTCAGGGAGGATAATGCAATGATGGGACTGGCAAACCTTTAGTGGGAAGCCAGAAAAATCTTGTGCTTTTGCTGCACCCTGATCTTCTAACTGGCGTTAGGATCCTGTTCTTACTGGTTTCGTACCTTCATGGCTCACTGCAATAAATTTGAATCCTAAATCAAACTTCCACAAAAACAAAAGCACTGATTTTCTGTTACATTTCTATTTCTGTAATCATTTATAGCTGAGCTGTTACATATTTAGCACTCCTGATCTGATATGCTAATGTTACACCTTACCTTATTTGTACTCACTTTGCAAAGCAGCAAAGATGAATTGAACACAGAGTATGTAGGGCAATAGAAAGAGGGATACAAAGGAAAGTAGAAACGGAAAAAGATTGGGCACTGGGGGCAGGTTCTGGCACAATGCTCATTTATCTCTATCATCTGTAATGACATGAGTGCATCTAGCCAGGGGCAAAAAATGCTGTAATTGCTAAAGATAATATAGCTTATATTTTCTAGATGGGCTCTCTCATAAAGGAGATACTTGTGTTTCTGAACATATTGCCAATATTTCTATGTCTGACTTTATCACTTAGAGGGCAGAAGGGGCAGTTATGAGACTTTGGTAAGAAAATAAAGGATATGGTCACCTGACATCAGTTTGTCATTTTCTCCTTTAAACTGAATAGATATCATAAAAACATAAGAGAGGAAGGCATCTTAATAATAAGGCCTTGACCTGTGTGGCAAAATTTAACCACTTAATATGCAAAAAAGTATCTTCAAAGTGCCTCTGTTAAATCAGCCTACAACTCAGTATCAGAGAAGGGGCAACACCTGATCTGCCTATAGCCTTAACAGATGATAATACAATTTTAATTCCAGTGAATTTCTTCTTTTTTAAAATTTATTTTAGAGTTTTGTTTAAGGAACAAGACAATTGTCTATTTCTAGCAGAAATAGTAAAAGTTCAGGCATGTACTTGATTTGTGCCTTCTGATCATCTATTCAGATAATAAACAATTTTCCTGTTCTATTTCCTGTAAGGAAAATGATTCTTAGAGTTATATATTTTTGTCATTGATGGTGTCCATTTTTTCTTCTAATCAAAATATTTTATTTTCCTGTATGCCACAAAGCTTAAAGGTAGGGAAAACACAGTAATTTGTACATTCCTAATCAGTGGTGTTTCAGAGATAATTTCAGTAACTGAGCATCAGGATACAGATGAGCTGATGTATGTTCAATTCTTAAAGATATCTGGTTTATCTGTGGTTACTGGGTATTTACATCCTCGATTTAGATTTTTTTTTTCCTTATAAAAATCCCAAACAACACAAAGCCATCACACCTCAAAGCAGCACTGCTATAGGAAGATTAAAATATTCAAATGCTAGAAAATGCGTGCACTTGCTTATTCTCTTAGCCTATACTCCATCAAAATTTCCAAGATAAAATATCAAACAGGTCAGCTGGTTCATAAGTACAATACCAGGCAGAAGCAAAGTTGCTTGGACAGTGAAACTGCAGGAACAACTGCAATTTTCAAAACAAGGTACAAATAGAAATTCATTTAAAAACATTTAAAGTACAGATTCTAGACCCAAACACTTCATTACTGAAGCGACTTTTCTGACGGTATATAGATAAGCAAAAAATCTCACCCTTCTCTTGCTAATAACCTCCTTGCAATATTTCTAAATTGACTTTAAAATGGGCTTTTGGGTAGATATTTTTCTGCTCTAAGGTTGGAAGAAAAATTGGTTATCTATGCCAACACTATGGATTTAGTAATTGTTATGCCTCCAGAATGAATTCACCAGTGCAATAAATATGCCCTATATTTTTGTCTTAGAGCTATGTGAATTCACATCTAGCTGAATTTACAATCCTCAGCTTGTCTCCACGTAGCTGTTATACTACTGAAAATGTGTAAAAGTTCTTTTGTTATGCTGTGTAGTGTCATTTATATATGTGCTCAGGAAGAACTGTACAGTACAGAAGTAAAACTTCCTGCACAGTAACTGCACAAAGCTTTCATGAAAGTGAAACACACATTTATTCTTGCTTTCTAAAATACCAATGTCATTTGAGCAGGGAGAGTGTTAGGATGAACAATGATGAAGATAGTGGTATTTTTAGGGAAGATTATTAAGGCATCTAAACTAAATGTTATAATTGTTTCTTGCCACCAATGGTAACAATTCAGAAGAGAAAATGACTCATGGATGAACGTCTGTCCTTCTCCAAACTGCTCTCTAAACAACTGCAATAGGCCAGGGTGTTTTCAAATTAATTGCTTTCAGCCCAAAATGTATATAGATGCTTAATTTCAGATAAATTTAAAAATTTAGATCTCAAGTTCTTTCTAAATTTTAGATATTCTAGTATTTCAAAAAGCAGTGATTAATTTGGCTTCATCTTGCTGAACCAAAGTAGCACAAATTTAATTAGAAAATATGGGTTATTTTTGTCAAGCGTTATGCTTGCTTCAGTTTTGTGTGATTCACAGTCTGTAGGTATTTGGTAACAAAGAATCAGTTATGTGGGCTGTATCATTCATGCCAGAGAAGAATTCAGGCCAGGAATACATTGCCAAAGTTTTCTTAAGGAGATTACTCATAGGGATTATGCTGGCTTTCAAAAGGCATTTTTTCACAAGAATAGTAAGCACAATAAAGAGATACTGAACTCTGAAGGCTTGGTGTTCTCCTCTAAATCACACTGAATTCTTGCAAGCATCAACAGATTTAGCTAGCCACAAATCCAAACATTTCTCACATTTAAGAAAAGATAATTATCCTCATGACACAAGTTAATGTCTGCTAGGCAATAATCTTTTTCTTTAGTGAAAAGCACTATTGCTATCAAAAATTACTATAACTTTTTTGAAGTTAAAAAGAAAACAGGAACCCAGTAAAACACAAATCTTCTTATCAAATGTCTCCTTTTCTCTGCTTTTGTAAGAAATAAAAGTGAGAACAAGACACTGCAGATATACCAGTTTCTACCAAACCTGCTTATTATTCAGATTATAACAGGGTTTTTTCCTAGCTGGAATTTTTAATGTAGAGAGGAAAAATGTGTTAGTTATTCTAGGATGATTAAAAACATAAAAGATTTCTGGTCTAAACATTTCAAGCTAAGGAAAGAAAAAAGGCTATAATCTGCAAAAATGAAAAAATTTTGCCTTATAATATTATCACCACAAATACCATGTAATTTATACACGTGAGTGTAATGGTACTGGTCCAAGTGTCCAAGATTAGTCTTGGGCTTGTGCTCTCCTGGCTGGCTGTTAATTCACGTGTAATGGTTATTTTTTCCATCAACAGCTACCACTGTTTATGGCTTTGCCTCAAGAGTTGCTCACAGACCAGGAGCTGTGGCTGCTGACTACTATGTAGAATGCAACCTTCTCAGCCTGCTTTTTTTTTTTGCGAAAGTAGAGGGGGCAGTAAGGGAAACACCATGTGGAAAAGGACAGAAGCACCATACAGGACTCAGGTACACTTTCTTTTAACCACAGCCTCTCAACCACTTCATACCAGTACTTGCTGTGCTCTTCAAAGCAAACACGTTACATATGCAATAACCAAGCCCTAGTGTATATTATACAGGTAATTACTATCCATTAGCTGCTTAAGGCACTGGAAATTTAAAATATAGCAGCAGTATGAAGACAGAATATCTAAATACAACACGAAATGTCTTTATCCCTAAAGAATACTGTAGGCAGACTAGTCAGTAGTGCACTAGCTTGTCAAACTTTCCAAAGGTTTTTTTCTTTTGATAGAATGCAACACAAAGAGAGGTTATGTGAGAAGCAAAAGAAAGCAAGGCTACAGGAATCAATAAGCTCTTGAGAGCTGAAGAGAATAAATATTTGTATGTATATGGGAAAGTAAAGTTACTTCAATAAAAGTTGTTTAAATTGTTTTTAAGGCAAAAGCAATAAAAAAATATTAATATGCCTTTCAGTTAAAGTAATTCTTTTGTGAATTCTTCTTCAGTCAAATGGCAATAACAACAAAAGAAATAGGATTTTATTCCCCTGAAGCAGTATTTTAGAGTAGTTGCCTCCAGTCAGTCACAGGGCCTGATCCTGCCCTAGCTGCTCTGAAATTGCTCCACTCCTGTTCTAATAACCATCAAAGTTATTTCATCCTTCCCAAGATGTTTGGTTGGATTACGTTTTTCTCTGGGACATTTGTGTATCTGTTTCAGCCAAGAGGACTCAAACATCTGTACTTGAAGTCTTCTATAATGCTATATTGTGAAAATTCTACTGGGCACCCAAAATCACACATGAACATGGTGAGAAACAACTCAATCTTTGTGCTGCTGAATGCCATGTTGCCATTCCACAATAAATAGCAGAAAAAAGCACTGAAATTCATCATCAAAATTGGAAAGGATTTCACATTAGCATTGTCATTTTTCTCCTTGATTTTCTTCTTTTAAGCAGAAAGGCTATTATTCATTTGAAATAGCTTATCTCTAAGATGAAGTGATATTGCACTATATAGTAATTTGTAAAATCTAATTAATTTTTGTATCCAGGACTATGTTTTGGCACTGAATGGAAAGAGAAAGTTGAACTTCAAGTCAGCTCATTCAAATCAAGAGTCGCCTGCTGGCTTTCTAATCAATAGGAGACAGAAATACTTTTATACCTAATAGTCTGAGGCTTTAGTCATATAAAAGATAAAAATGAATTGCTGCCAAATCTCTTGAAATTTTGCAAAACTTTTTATATATATTTTCATTTTAATACTCATTAACTTGTAGATTTAATAAACTTACTGGCTTGATACAGTGGACTTGATGGCCTCTGTACTGAGATCAACTTTGAACAGTATTTAGGATTTGAGTTTCTGCAACTAAAGCTGAGACACAAATGTCTAAGTCGTCTAACTTTAGGCTTGAATCTGGCATCCACCTTGTAGTTATTGTAGAGAGGTGATTTCTCAGAAGAAGAAGAAATGTTAGGATTTTTCATATCTGACTAAGCTGATGGTACCTTTGTCACCATATCCAATTAACACATGAAGTAAAATTTGCTTAGAACTCTTCACCAGATATTGTTCTGGACTGCTCTAGACTCTTGAAAGCTCTTTAAAAGAAAAGTAAAATCCAGCTAATAGAGTTGGATTCCACTTCTTTAATTATAAAATTCATGAATTTAAAAGCAAGTTGGTGTCTTTAAGACAGAATTTAAAATGTTCTATGGTAGAGATGAAGAATAATCCCAGTTTTTCCTTCTACTTTCCATTTTAACACCTTTTGTTAGTGTTTGATGAAGTCATGACCATATGAACATAAATACCAGAAAGCTGAAGAAATATAATGTGCATAGGACAATAAGTTTCCTCTGTCTGTTTCCTGCTCTCGGCTGTAGTCTCCTGTGTTTCCTAAGGACAAAAAGTACAACCAAGAGAGCTGAAGGGCAAAGTGACTTCCAGGGTCAGAAGGACCTTGCTGGTTCACAGAGATTCTGAAGTTCTGAAACATGAAACTCTTACAAGCACAAAAAGAAAATGAGCTATCTTCTTTCATATCCCCTTGGAGATATCAACACATTAGATGCCTGTAGTTTCATGTCAGAAATTCAGTTTACCAAAGCAAATGTGCCTATTTAGCTGTATCTTTTAGTTACGTTAGCTCTTTTCCAAAAGTTTCCAAAAGAGTTAGCTCTTTTCCATAAGTTTATGAACTAAACAAAAAGTAAGAGGAAAAGAAGATATTTCCCCTTGCCACTGCTAGCTTTTCAAAATGTTGCTTTTTGGAAATTTAGGAGTCATATTCAACCTTTCAGTCAAATTGTTCTCAACTAATTTTTAAACATTTGATCTTCTACAACATTAAGTTTCTTTTCAATAATTGTTTTGTTTCCCTATATTTGCCTCAAATATGAAGAATTGTCATATAATGTATTAGCCTTTTTTTGGTCAAACTGGGCCAAATAAACCAACCTCTTTTAATATCTCTTCATAATATAGTTGTTTCAGTGCTCTGATCATTTTACTAACCTCTTTTAGAATGTGTTCCAAATCACTGGTACATCAGAACGCAGCAAAATGTTGCCAACATCTTGTAGAATTATCATTCCCACCTCTGACCCTAAAAGCATTTCAACTACTCCATCCTTGAATTTCATGAGATTTTTTCAAAGCTGTTTCATATTGATGGTTCACAGCTGTTATATGATCAGTCAAAACAGATAGGTCCCTTTCCCCTCCTTTATTTCTAGTTATTTAATTGTTACTTCAGACTAGAAGTATTTGGACTATGAGATTTTTGAACTTTATGCCATCAATTTTCTTACCCTTCAATCGGAAAGAACATTCGACCCTTCTTGTACAATAGTTCGGTCATCTTGGCAGTGTTGAGGACTCCCAAATTAAAAAACCATACAGACTTGTATTTGTTCATACCCTGATGTTACTAATGAATGCATGAAACAGGAACAATCTCAGAACCAGCTTCTGACAGATGTTATTCTTGTTAATATGCCTTTGGCATAATCTACGATAGCCTTCTTAGACAGTTTCTCATACAGTTCCTAGTTCTTTCATCAATCCCTTTACTTTCCATCATGGACAGTAATATCATATTGAAAAACACAGCAGAAGATAGTTACTTAAATTTATGCAGATACACTTAATTAATTCCATCTAAGAAATTAATCATTTTAGCAGAAAAGGCTTAACATTAATGAAACACTATTCACCTTTGATGATCAACTTTTCAATTTATCTCACTTTACCAGTTGCCAATTACCTGCATCCTTGATTGTTCTTTGTTTCAAAAATGTGTTCTCAGTATTGAGGTCAACTTAATAGACCCATTTTTGCTTATATCACTTTTTTTTTACCTTTTCAGTACCATTTTTTTTCTATTTTCCAGTCATCAGGTACTGAAATATAAATATAAAATTTTATATACTACAGTACTTTGTACATTTAAAAGACAGAGTAGGAAGCAGAGTGCTAACTACTTTCTAAGCTTGTATTTTGCTAACTTCTAAAAGGCATATTTACAGAACAGCAGCAGCTTTGAAATCTATATCAATATGCAAGGAGCTTTGCATAAGATCTATCTTGCATTCTGTTACTTGAAACGTAACAACTCAAGCTAAATTTAGTTGTGATTAAGTCATTATCACCACTGTAATAATCCTGGAAACACATAAGACTAAGGTACCACTGGTGGAAATCTTGCAATGAGCTGTAATCACTTCCTTTTAGGTCATATCTTTCTGTGCTGAACTAAAAATATTTTTCTAAAGACATTGTTCTTACTGACTAAAGTAGCAGAATTAGAAAATATTTCCGTAAAAAAACTTGCATTATCAAAAAGACATTGTAAGTTTTGTCACATCAAGCAAAATTTGTACTTAAGAAAGGTTGGTGTTCGCATTTTTTAAAGAAAAGAAGATAGATACAATAAATAATATTTTTGTTTGGGTTTGTTGGTTTGGTTTGGTTTGGTTTTAACTAAAGACTGTGTTACTTGTTGATTAGCCAGTAACTGTATAAGGGTTTGAGGAAAAATACCCCAGTAAAAGCAATTGAAGAAAATTTGTAACAAAAACTTTTTTATTTTTTGGCACAGAAAAACCCTGAGAAGATCAGTAAGTATTGCAGGAGGGTTTTGCTTCATTATATCCTTCCAATATAAAGAAATCATTTATTTAATTATTTTTTCTGTTCTGGTAGGTACATTAAAATTAATCTTCTACTCCCCATGTCTCTTGTAGCAAAACAGAATATTTCAAGGAGACAGACTCAGTACTTTGTTCCTCTTTATTATTAGTCATTACTCACAGCAAACACTGGAAGACACAAAATATGCGATGTACTGGCTAATTGTCCCTTAGTGGAAACACATAGCTAACTATATCAACTAAAATACTAACTTTGTATTAAATGACCATTTATATTTCATTAAAAAATTTGTCAATTTCCATGTCTGAGAACAGGCAATGAAGAAATCACACATATTGAATTTAAAAGGACACTGCAATGTTTTGCTAAGTGTGATGCCAATCAATAGCATGCCATAGGCTAAAAGCTCTCTACGGTTTTTTTTCCCTCTGGGAGTAATGGCAAAGCACAAACTCCTAATCTACATGACTAAATTACCCCTTCCCAGGCAGCCTGTTATATCACAGCTGTCTCCTGATCTGGGGTCCTGTCTTACACTGGACACAAGATGTGACTATTTTAAATATGCTTCAAAATCACGATAAAGACTTGAATTTACATCTCTTCCACCCTACAATGTAAAACTCCCTCATTTTTGCAAGAAGAACAGCAAGTTTTCGGTCCATTGTCTCCAAAAAGTTTAGGAGTGTTTGTTGGGGTATTTTGTTTGTTTGGGGATTCTTAAAGGCATAATAGTCAAGGTTCTTCTGTACTGCAGAGGTATCCGAAGTTGCTTCATTGCCACCAGTAAAGAAATGCAATACAGACACAAGTATTACATCACACACTGTAAATTCTGGTCTATATATGAATATCTCTCTTGTTTGAAAATAAGTAACTGTCACCTTGAACCCCAGGTTTATTGCATGCCTACTATGAAGTCTAGTTGCTTTAGGAATTTCAAATTAGCATTATTTTGAGGGATCCAAAAGTACATTTCATATATACTGTTTAACAACCTTTGTGACAGAGGGAGACATTGTCTGTAGGAATCTTTTGCCTCTCTCACTCTTCAGTACAAGAGATGATTTCTCAACCGGCAGCTAACTTGCTCAGGTGTCACAGACAACTTCAATCATGGGATGCCCCTATCCATTTTCATCTGTGTTTACCTCTGAAAAAGACAAAAAGGACTGTTGCCAAAGACCTATCACAGCATAGGCGATACCAGATGCATCCTGGTTTTTACACAGTGAAATATAAACTCATGGACCTGTTAATCACAGATTTTCATTCAGAGTAGTATAGAAACAAATAACAGATGCAGAACACTAACAGGAACCACTGTTGACCCTTTTTATTACAGATATCTCCAAAGGACACAACGCTGTCTTAACTGTACTCTCACGAGAATAGGTGATCATTCAATGGGTCAAAACTATGAGGATATAAAAAGTTTTTTCACCCCAGTTGTAATACAGAATGCCACGCTAATTTAATCTGGATGCTTATTGAAATTCTGTACTAATTTGCTAAGTTGCTTGCTAATTTGGATAATCTCTTGCCGTCAGAAATCTTTTTCAATAGATATAATTTCAACAATGTACTCTATCTTGTTGGAGGACATTCAAGAATTCTTTTTTCAAGCCACAGGGATATGATGTTTTTCAAACTGTAATCATAACATTTGATATGGTATAGCATAAAATCAATAAAGTAATATAAAATAAGATAAATGAGTTATCTTTTTGGGAATCTTTTGGTTAAACACATGACAAGATTTGTGCAAAAAGTGACTGGCTGATGAAAATATCTCTTGAGCATGAGCAAATTGGATTATCAATTAGCCATGTGTCTTCAGAAATCTCCCTTTCTCAAGCCTTCTTCAGTTACACCCTCATTTGTCAAGTGCCAGCAAAAAATGTTTGTTTTCTTACACAGAAAAGCCTTGCTTGCAGACTGCCATTTTCTTCTTAAAAACTAAAGCTTGGTAAGCTTCACTAAACCTGTCTAGTAAAATCCCTTACAGCAAAAACAAAGCATGAAGAATGTCTTAAAATTAATTATTTCAGTGATTTAAAATAATATTAAAGTCAAGCTGAAAAATTGTCAGCTGCTCTAAGGTCCCAGGGCAAATCCTCGAGCTTCGGCAGTAACAAACTGGGACCACAGAACATATTCATAGAGCTGAGGCCTACAGGTCTGGGGTTGTTAAGGGTTTGGGTTTCAACTTCTATTAATGCCCAGAAGCAACCTATCCTCTAGTCATCTTGCGATGGACTGAGACTGTTTCATCATTTTTTCCTGAGTCTTTCTGTATGCATATTAGAAAAACTGGTATGCCTCAACAGCAAGAAATATAGTAGCTTTTGTATGGGCAAAATTTAATTTTGTATGTCAGAGTTAATAGAAAAGCTTTGACTTAACGATTCTCCTGAATCTGGGCATTACCATACTCCCTGGGAATTCAGATTGATTTGTTTTTTCTTCACTGGTATTTTTAAGGTATAAAAGCACTGAAAACCATAGTGTTTGCAGTATATAATGCTAATCTGCTTTCTTTAAATTTTCTACTGCCAGTAAATGTTTCATCAAAATAAGACCACATCCATATGCTAGCTGGGAAAGAAGGCAGAATTAGAAAAAGATTAATATTGTTATTAACCAAATCCTCACAAGGAACAATTTTAATTCCTCATTTATTTATTGACATAAAATTTCTCTGCTCTTACCCAGCTTGCTTTTCATAGTGAATTTAATGGCACACCAAGGCCTGTAAAGCAAAGGCAGCCTACTGGAGAAATGGCCATAAAGCTGTTATAACTTCATCACACTTCAATGGCATGCTATTTTTAATTTTAAACTTCATGGCTCCTTGTGCCTCCTGGATAACTGTATCTCCAAGACTACAGTTACCTCTTCATTTCATAAACAATTGGAATAACAGCTGATCTTAGCTCTGCATATGCTGTTTTATTTTAAACACAGTTTAGTATCCATAAAATATGTCAGGTTAACAGCACTAGAAATAGAAGCATTTTGATTGTTCTGAAACAGCAATATCACAGAGGGTGATGACAAAGTCATACTTACAGGGTTACAGAATCAAAAAATCATAGAATATCCTGTGTTGGAAGGGACCCACAAGGATCATCCAAGTCCAGCTCCTGACCCCACAGAGGAACACCCCCAAGAGTCACTCCACGTGGCCAAGAGTGTTGTCCAAATGCTTCTCGAACTCTGTCAAGATTGGTGCTGTGACTATTTCTCCAGGGAGGCTGTCCCATGCCCAATCCCCCTCTGGGCAAAGAACCTTTTCCTGATATTTAACGTACATTTCCCCTGATTCAGCTTCATTCCCTGGGTCCCATCACCAGCCACCAGAGTGAAATCAATTCCTGCCCTTCTTCCCTTTACAAGGAAGCTGTAGCTGCAATGAGGTCTCCCTTCAGTCTCCTCTCCTCCAGGCTGAACAGACCAAGTGATCTCAGGCACTCTTCACACAGCTTCCCCTCCAGACCCTTCTTGGACAGTCTCTAATATTTTCATATTTTTCTTGTATTTTGGCACCCAAAACTTCACAGAGTACTCAAGGTGAGGCTGCACCAGTGCAGAGTAGAGCAGGACGATCACCTCCTTTGATCAGTTTTCTTCTCTATGTTGCTCAGTCAGGACCACAAGTGCAAGAATTGAAATGTTTGTAAATCTCATGCTTTGTCATGGTGAAGAATTATGTTCTATACCTTTCATAAATTATCTAAGAACTAATGAAATCTTTTACTCCTCCTCCTTCTGAAACATTGTTCTACAACCTCAGTGCTATGAAAGCAAGAGTATTTCCAGTGTGACTCTATCTCACTCCAGTGCTCAGGAGCTCTTTTACCAGTATAACATATTCATTTAAGCAATTTTCCCTCACATTGCAGTTTAGCACAGAAAGATATTCAGAGATAGTGGTCATAGTCTTTCTCAGCCTCTCTTTTGCTCTTTTAAATAAACGAAACAATTCAATGCAGCTGTTAAACTAGAGGCTTTCCAGTTCTCTTAATAGCCTGTCCCAATTTTAAGATGGAGACTGAGTACAGTTACAGTTATATTACTGTTAGAAAAGCACCATTAAATCATGTTTGGAAGTGAGAGGCATGCCTGGAATGAGTTGAGCCTCAGATTTCTGTGCCTCTGTCCACTTTTTTAAACACAAAAGCACCCTTATTCTCTGACACTAATATTAAGACTGACTAAGGGGCACTCCTAATCAGTCCTATGTCTGTTCAGGCTTTGGCACTTCCACTGCTGTTTAAAAGTTTACCTTCATACTAGTAGTATCTTGAAAATATTGTTTGCCAAGAGCTGTCTTGAGATTGTCATCCTAACAGTCTGCAAGACAATACACCTCTGCTGACCTCCAGCCTTCCTAAAGGGGCCTTGTTTTGGCCAGTGCTCTATTGGTCACATCTATCTTAATGCTTTACAAAGGCCTTTACCTTATACAAGGTAATCAGCATGACAGCAAGGCTAAAATCACCAAAGGCACAAATAAAAAATTCTGAACTTGGTAGGGCTTGCTCAGAATGCAGACATTCTGTGAAGAATCAAAACATGGCTCATTGTCTTAAAAATTAGAGAAAAAATCTGAAATGTAATTATTTATCTATACCCATAGATACAACTATCTATAGATACACAAATAAATCTCTGCATCTCAAAAATGGCAGGTAAATCTGAATTAGACATGAATTTCCTGACATGGTTGTCACTAGCATAGTCTTCTTACTGTTTTATTGCACAGTTCAGAGAGGGACATTTAAAAAACCCCAACAAAACAGTAACAACAGAAACCATGAAAGCCATTTTCCTCTAGCAATTATGGCATGAACAATGTTTCAAGTTCAGTTTAGACCATATTTGGTCATGAGTATATCTGAAAGCGATTTCAACCATTATTATTATCAGTCACTGCACAGTGACAAGACCAATGTGTCAGCACCACGGATGGGAGAGCAGGATATTTTTTTTCCCAAGAGACATACATCAATGTCTCCAAGAGAGGAGAAAAGAAAGAGTGAAATATTTCTCAGACTGGTTTTATTTGATCTATTTCAGACTTTGATATACAGAAGAAATGAGTCAGTGTTTGGCTTCATGGAACTATCACAAGAAAAACCTTTCACTCTTATCTCAGATAATGTTCAAATTGCAGCCAGACAGCAATGGAATGGAAAATCAACAAATGAGAGAGAATGGTTTGGGAGTGAAGATATGAAGGGGAAAACTGTTAAAAATACAGGGCTTAATTATGCCTAGTTTGTCTCTGCATCACCTTATTGTCCATTAAAGTCAAATCTGGGTAGACTTCACTGCTCAGGTTAGAAAAAATTCAGTGGAAGAAT
This sequence comes from Ploceus nigricollis, assembly GCA_013399945.1. Taxonomy (NCBI): domain Eukaryota; kingdom Metazoa; phylum Chordata; class Aves; order Passeriformes; family Ploceidae; genus Ploceus; species Ploceus nigricollis. The sequence continues at coordinate 935,656 of VXBC01009753.1, forward strand.
TAAACATCTTGAAAATAGGGGACCCTGGTTTGAGACATATTTACAGATAAATTTGCAGATGATGTGACTGGAATAAATGGACAAGTTTTTATTTGCTCCAGAACAATGGGATGTTTTCTGTAGAAAGTCTGACTTTATGTAAGACAATTATTTATACATTACTGCTATGCAACTATTAAATGAATAGTTATGCAACCAGAATTTAAAAAATCCTGAGAATGAATCTACATTTCTGTGATTGAAAGGCTATTTTTTCCTCCTAATTATCCAAAAGAGCCTTCCTATACTCAGATCTAGCAAGAGTAAGAATGGGAATATTCTGAGGGATCGTAAACATCCAGATGAACCGAGATGCAAATGTAATATAATTTATTTGTCCATCGTATAAAAAGTGAATTAGAAACCATGTAAACATTTTATTATGTAAAATGGTAAAGTGTGTAAAATGGTAAAATGTGTAAAATGGTTTCGTGCTGTCTTGCCTCATCTGGCATTTATGAATTAACACTTTGCTGGGATGACCACAGTAGGAGATGCTTTCTATGAGAGTTGGGGTTGTTCAGCCAGGAGAAGACAAGTCTCCAGGGACATTTTCGTAACAGCCTTCCAGGGTCCGAAGGGAGCCTGCCAGGGAGATGGAAAGAAACTTTAGAGACAGGACAAATCAAATTGGCTTCACACAGAAAAAGAGCAGGTTTAGATTAGGTATTAGGAAGAAGCTTTTTACCGTGAGGGTGGTGAGGCACAGGAACAGGTTTCCCAGAGTGGATGTCCACCTCTGGAAGTGTTCAAGGCCAGGTTGGATGTGGCTCTGAGCAACCTGATCTAGTGGAAGGTGTCCCTGCACATGGCGGGGGGCTGTAACAAGAGGATTTTAATCTCCTGTCCAACCCAAACCATTCTAGACTCTATGATTCTGGTCTGTGGGATTACAAAACTGCTGACATCAGTGCAGTGCTCTTTGTACACACATGCACAGGGACATGACAAGTATAGCACAGATCATTCTGACATCTCGCACCATGAATAAAAGAGAATGGCCACTTTTCCTTCTTCACCTCTGTGAGGGGAATGGGAACATTTTACAAAATCTTCTGGCAGCAAGAAAATCTAGAAGGCATTATGTCCCTCTGTTCTGTCTCTCAAATGCTCTCAAGCAGTTATAAAAACAGCCTCTCCTTATTGTGAAACATCTCACAGGGGAGAAGGTTGGTTGAAGGTAGTGATCACAGTTACTATTTTGTTTTAGTCTCTCAGCTGCCTGAGGCTTTCTGTCAAAAAAATGAAACAAAGCCTAGCCCAGAATACAGTTGTTTTCCCAAAGTAAAAAATTTCCTAATGTTCTAGCTACATGTACTTAGCATTTTCCATCACAGTCTGATTCACGGTGCTCATTGTGATTATGTCAGGATACATGGCACATAATAAGTAGGCTTAATTTTTTCCATACTAACAAATTAGCATCTCGGAAGTCTCCGTTAGACTTCTGTAGTATTTTCTGGATGTATGAATGATTTGTCAGTAGTGAAAAAATTGCTTCTGGGTTGCAAATTCACACAGTCTCATCTCTTCTTCAAACTAGCTTTTCACACTGTTGCAATGCAAAATATAAACTTTTTATACTTAAAAAGCAATCTATCAGAAATGCGTATCAGGAACAAAACTTCCAAGAGAAATTTCATATTTCCACTCAAAATATAAGTAGCCACCACTACATTTTTACTGATCTTTGAATGAAATTTATTTTGAGCTTGTGTGTTTGCCACTTTCCTGGGTTATAGGAAAATCTCACTGATTTCGTTCCCAATTAAATTCCATAAAAATTTGCTGAAAAGAAACTAAGAATTTTAGGAAGCAGAGAGATAAATGATTATGAAGTATAAGGGTTTTGCTATTCTTTTGAAAGCAGTTAATAAAAATATGTAGCCTCTCTATTATAAGTACTCTGGTATTATCTGAGTAGAGTACTTATGATGATGTATTCCCTCAGGCATGACTGTTTGTTTTATAGAAAGTATTTAAATGTAAATTAGAAATATTAGCTTGCTCTATTTCAATTTTTTTACTGGTAAAACGCAACCTACACAGTGAATACAATTATGATGTTAATCACTGCTACACTACTTTTTTCACAGTACAGATTTCCTTGTTTCATATTTCTGAGGATTATTTTTTATGGCACTGCTCCTTAATTTTGTATGTCAATGATATGGAGTTATCTAGTTCACGTTATATGAATTCTATTTGTATCTGTTACTTTTTGTTGTATGAAAAGGCTAAAAATTCATAAATATGTTTAAAAAAAATGAATAGAAAGATTGATTTCCTTTTCCCAGGAGGTCTGTCAGGTCTACATCAAATCAGAAAATAGTTAAAGAAGTGCTGTCTCTCACAAGCATTTGATTTTCCACAAAGCACTTTCAAAAACAAAACAAGCAAGAGTTCTCTTAGCTGTGTGCAGACTATTTTGTATTTAGCAAGCAGGAAGCACTCTCTCGTTTGTTTCTGTCATATTATTCCACTGAGTGACAAGAACAAATGCCATTGAAGCACTAAAGAAAATGCAGTTAAGATATGTACCTCAGCTTGCATCAAGGGGCACTGGATTGTTTTTGTGAGCTGCAATAAAGTGGCACCTGTGTACAGCATAAAGAAAAAAGGACTGCCAAAGTAATCTGCAAAATTGGAAAAAGGCAAAGTTTGGCTGATCTTGTATTCCCAAGGTTGCAGTGAGTAGTTATTATCAATTTGGCTGCACTTTCTTAATATTTCCTTCTGACTGAGCAAGGCATTGAATGGACAAATGGATTCTTAAGGAAAAATGGTGAGGATAATGGAAATAACCAATATAAAATCAATGCACAAACTCAGAAGGCAAAAAAATTACATATTTATATTTTAAAGTTTACAGACAAATCCTAAGTCCCCAGGATCAATGATACTGGCTTATCACATACTCGGCCTTTATCCTCATTAAAGGAATCAATCCTCAGTCAGTTGAGTAAGTTACCTGCCATTTCCCTTTTTTATAGGGAAGTAGCCTCCTTGTACACCGAGGTAGCCTTAAACTCTCTTTTGGTTTCTTGCTCATTCACTATAAAAAGGTAGTAAATACAATTTTTGGAAAGTTAAATTTACACATCTTACAGCCTGCAATTGTAACATTGATTTTTGCGACCACCCTCAAAGGACTGAAATAAAACTTTTATTCTGCCAAATATAGACCTGACATACATTATTTTGCAAATTGGAATTCATGAGATCAATTAAAATATAAATAAGTATTGCAAACTGGTTTGCATTCCAAGCAGGAAAGCCTGTGGGAATACACGAATGCTGCAATGGTTCTCTTGGGAAGTAAACTCTAACATTCAAAAAAAGTGTCATTTCCCACATGATTAACAGAAGCCATACTCCAAGAATACGCATACACTCTGTCACCCTGTCTCAGATTTAGAACTTTTGCTGCACACAAATAAAAATCCTTCCCCAAAATTGCTCTGCCTAAGCAGTACTGTTAGTATTACAGATCTTACTGAATACATCTCCCTGAACAGAACACATTTCAAGGTTTCTCAGATGTTGCTGACAATAAAGCTGGACAGAGATGCAGTGATAACTGGCAAGTCACTTCATAACCCATGAAGAAAATCATAGCCCCAAAATCTGATCCTGATTGTCCTGGTAGCACAGGTGAGATTTCACTAGAGGCAAGGGGAAGAGGCAGGTGAGTATGGGAGTCATTAGACGCTTCTTTGTACAGGGGCAGAAAAGTGTGCACAGCCTGGTTCAAGTGACTAAAATCTATAAAATATCTTTTTGTGTTCGATTAATGGAAGATGGAGAGCTGCCCTTCTTATGCTTTTAAAAAACCCAGTTTGCACATTCTTTTCAATGCTACAGGGCATACATTGTCAAACTGTGACAGATTTTGAAGTAGTTTTGGCTCTGTCACAGGAGGACACAATTTGATATTGGTAAAATATTCTTTAAACTATATTCAAATAATATTTCTTCTTCTTTTTGTATCCACAAGGACACAGTTGTGTAGCCACAAAGGATGTGCAAAGAAGCAGGCTATCAAACACCATTGCATCAAGAAAAAAAAGACTCATTTCCCTCTGTTTTCCCATGAGAATTTTCAAAAGTCTAAGATGCAGATCTTATTTTCATTAGATGGCTATAAAGTATAGCATATTGTCACAAGAAAAATAAGAATATATTTTATGTCAGAGATGGCCATCCTTTGCTTCCTTTGTTATAAAGAATTGCTAAGATGCCTCAATAAATTAATCTTTGTTGTCACAAATTGTAATATGGTAGTGCCAGAGAACCTGAGAGATACTGCAAGTCGATAGTACTAGGCATCAAGAAAACATCTACTGATTTCTCCAAGCTAAGGAACTTACTGTCTTAAAATAAATTAGAGAGAAAGGTGACATGGAAATTCAGAGATGCAAAGTGACTCTGTCTGGGCTCAGCAACAGGCTGAGGAGGTAAGGAGTAATGCATAATGTGTCAATTTGAACATGTCACTGAAACTTTTAAATTTCTGGAATCAATCTTAATATGAGGAAGCCATACTCACTGATGTATCTGTCAGAAAAGATGTCTTGACTATTTTAACTCTCCTCCAGAAATTCAATGATTACAATGTATTTCTTTCATTTGCTAGATATGTTTGCAATATGTGTTTTAATGAATGTCCTTATTTTGCATTTACTGTATTCTCAACACTAGAAAATATTTTATTATAGAATTATGAATCAGTATTTTGTCTCATGCAATGGCTGGCATTACTGTATACAACAGAACTCCTAAGGGTACATGCTTATGAGATCAAGCACTTGAACTTCTAGCCTGACATGTATGGATCAGGCCTATTTTGCTTCCACTCTTATTTTACTTTTTATGTTTTGGTCTTTTCTAATATAAATCTCTCTTCAAAATTTACATATAAAAGATATGTAAGTGTGAATAATCCTTTCTCTTTGCAATTCCCCATGTCTTAGAGTGGAAATTATTTAAATTCTGATTATGATGTGTAATTATCCTCTGTGCATCTAAAGTGTCTGCCAAAAATCTTCCTTAACAACAGATTGAGGTGAAAGAATCACATTTTATTTCATCAGGAGCAACATTATCAATAGTACCAGCACAGAACTTATATTTAGTGAGGCAATTTCCTAATGGCTTTTCCTTCTAAGCAAGTATTTTGCATACCCTACGTCCCTGAGCCTGGTTTCCTGAATGAGAGAATTTCTCATGAAGGATCCCTTACAGCTGGCAATTTACAGAAAGTCTGTAAAAGTTCAAATGGCCAAACTCTAATCTGAATAGTAGGAAGTTTACGTGGTTTTGATGCACTGTGAATACATTAAGCTAAAAGGTGTAAGTAGACTATTTTTCCCACCCATTTTCATCTCTCCCAGAAAGGACCCTGAAAGCAAAACTTTATGTTAAAAACATTATGTTCTCAAAAGAAAACAATAAATGCTGTATTTCAAGCCCAGTATCAGGAATGTAATTCTGAGATAGAATCTGCTAAGTAACTTCAAATTTGGAAAACATAGAATGTATATTACACTTCTCTCTTTAAAAAAACCCCGAAACCGCATAATATTTTTGTCACTCAGGCATTTAATTAGAATTTCAAAAATAGATTAATTGTAATTGAAAATGTAATAAACTATAGTTTGGGATTTTTTTCTAGGGAAATCCAAATTAACATAGTTAATGAAATTACTTTACTTTTTTGCTTTGTCAGTAAACTAAATCCCTTCCACAGCTTTCTGTTTGGAAAAAAAACTCAACCAAATAGATAATCTGCTAAAGCAAATGGTCTGCTTTTTCACCCAGGGATTACAAAAGCTATTAAGGCAAATTCCTGTGAACTCCATCAACAGTACTTTAAAATGAACTTTTAACACCTTACTAGTGTTATTTTATTGGAAAAAAATGACACCAATTTCTCTAAATGCTAGAGGGATTTAAACAGTGGTAAGATGAAGTCAGTGGTTTTATGAAGTGTATTATCTTCTGGATACTGGTTTGTTGAAGATTTTAAAACTATTATCTCACTAAGCTCTCAAGTAATGCTAAGAATGCCTATGAGCTCATTTGAAGCTGATCTGCAGTGTAGTCAAGAAAAACAACATATTTTCTTCCAACTGTCGGACCAGCATGAATGAACTAAGCCACTCTGGACACGTTTAAGGAATGTGGAAAAAAAGCCTGCAAAGATTAAGCAGGAGTTTCCCAGTGCTGGGAAAATACGTATGAGCAGGTTTGGGTGCGAGTCTCTGTTTGGTGCCAATAGCTCAGCAAAGACTCTTCCTCGGGATGAGCTGCTCAACACGGTGAAAGCAAAGTTGTGCTTTGCTGTGGCTGAACTGCAGCAAAACATTGTTACAGGGAGTTTATGTGTGTGGGAATGTGCACTCTGCTGAGAGATTCTTGTTGCTTGATTCCTCAAATGTTCAACAAAATGTAACTTCAAAACATAGGATAGGTTGTAGACAGCAAAAATATACCTGAATATTTGGGAAGACACACAGTGTACAGCTAAATAAAAGAAAGCTCAATTCTATTTCTTCTCCTAAATGATTTTTATTTCATTTTCAAAACTCCATAAATCTGTATTGCTTAAAAAAAAAGCACGCTATGATTGGTTTTGGAAGAAAGGATTTTCTTTCAACATAATCAAAGCATGATACACTGCTGAACTTCAGAATAATTTCCAAACAAACATTAAAATATTTCATGCCCCTAATGTCAAGAAAGGGTGAATATTTTGAGTCTATCTCTTTTTTTTTTTTTTTGTTCTGACTCCTTTGAGAAAATTAGCACAATTCCAGAAAGCATATGTATTTTCACATCAATGAGAAAATGTCATCAAATAATTTCTGACTGAATTAAGAGACATAATTGAAAATGTGGGTTTTAAAATGTGAAAATAACATTAAATTGCTATGCATGTTTTTTTTTTTTTTTTTTTTTGGCTAGTTTAGCAATCAGTGTTACTGAAATTTCTATCCTTTTCTACTCTTAATAGAGTTTTGGGTTGACGTTGATATTTATCTTCCTTATGATACTGTATTAATTCTTGGACATTGTTTCAGGCTAGCCTGAGTACAGGGAAAAATCCCCATGTGTATGTAACATATTTTATATATATTTTATGTATGAAAGAAAGGTAAACATATCATAAAATTCCTTCTCTGGTAATAATTTTATTGATTTAGTAGTTGCCATAAGACACTTCTCATCACTTTTTAAGATGAAAGTGTATAGTCTTATTGGTTGATGCATTTGCATTTAAATTATTTGCTAATATAGACAATACATAACTGTGAAAATTTGTGGGTTTAAATTAAGTCATCATTAAATCTGACATTTTTATGGTAGGTCTGTCAATCAAATGACAAATAGTTGACATGAAAAATGTGTGCTGCTATTCAAATTGTAATAATTTACTTTTAATCTTACTTTATTAAAAAACAAACAAAAAACATTAGGTTAGGTGTTGCACATGAAGAATCTGTTTAAAATCAAACTGCTGGGAATCTTATTTGAATATTTCCAGCAGAGAACATAATTTTCTAAATTAGCAAAATAGCTTTTTTTTTAATGTATTTAGAACAAACCAATACCAAACCAACAAAATTCCAGCTGGATTTATCATCAGAAACACAGCTCTGTGACTGAGTAGCTGTGGGGTAGATAACAGGACATTCCTAAATGAAACATCAGGAAACATCATTTTATTTGAGGCTTCAAGTAAGCTTTTTAAAGAGATTAATTCATTTACTTTGAATATTTTAAGCTTTGTATCACTACCATTTTGACAATGTGATCATTTCAGAACTTGAAGCATCTGAAGGCTTTAGTTTAAAGGATCAGTTCTAGTTTTATCTTTTATTTCATAATTCAAATTTATTTTATTAAGATGAGAAGCAATATTTTTATTTTATGTGAATATTGGAAAAAGGTCTAGAAGTATCAAAGATAGGAGATGTTTAGGGATTAAGCATGTGGTTTTTGGTTACAGGAGTACTGATAACAGGTTTATAAGGAAAATATGGTCACTATATTTATTTTCAGTGACATATGAATTATTTCTAAATAAAAATATGATTTGTAGTGAAATAGACATGATCTTATTATTGTCTCTCATTTATCTACTTTTATGTCTTCTGATATTGTAAAATCTGTTCATTTTCCAGTCATTTTGACTTTAATATCGCAACAGAAAAGGACAGATAGGAAGCATTAATATTATGAAATCTAAAATATTATATATAGGAGACTGCAGCAAAAAAATTAGGCTTTAATTTTAAAAACATAAAAAAGCTGCCTGCATAATTTTAAAAATCTGTCTATAAGTGCCAATCTTAAACTTATACAGACCAAAAAAATGTATGTACTAAAAAAATAAAATTAACCTAGATATTAACCTAACTTTAAAAAGTCAATTCTCTTTACCTTTTATTTTCATATGTTCTTAAAATAAGGTCTTTGAAAAAAAATAAATCTGAGAATTTCGTAAAGTTAGGAGAAACCATAGAAAAGAAATTAATAAAGAACCTGTGTGTATTCTGTCTTGTGAAAAGAAAGCTGTATCCTTTAGGTGGTGGTTAGTTCATTATTTGTACTCAAACTGCAGCCTTAGCTGCTCACTCAGTAAAGGCTCAGAAGTGTGATCAGGAAACTATTTTAACTGGTTGAGTTGACTTTATGGAAATCTGAATTTCTGCAGTGTCTCTGAACATGCACAGTTACATTTGTTCATCTCTGCCATCCTACATATCTTTATTGTGCCCGGGTCATGAACGTGAAGAAAAGGATAGCCTGCTTTTTTGATAGACTCTGCCAATTTTAATAAAGGCTAGCATAGTGCTTTTGAAAAGTTACCTAAAGAGTGCTATTAAAATCAAACTTTAATTGAGGTACCCAGCTTATTCTCATCCTGATCTCATCAGTTTTCATTCACATGTGACACGTTGCCAGCTTGTAATAAGAACTTATAATAAAAGGTGGCCCAATGGGAAGATAAAAGCCAGGATGGAAATAGCTTATTGCTTGAAATGAATTAAACATGGGACTGATAGCTTTTAGCAAGATAAGTAGCCAAGACTGCTCAATGACAGCTATCTCTTATTTATTTATACTAAAATCCTATTTATCTGAAGTTCTTGGTCCACAACATAAATTAGCAGGAAACCAGAAAGGCTTGTCACACAGATCAGATCATCAAGATTGCTCTGTGTATTTCAAAGTGCACAGTTAAATTCATCCTTCCTGCAAAATTGGTAAAGAAGAGCACACAAACTCCCACAAATCTCAACCTGGTAGGTCCCAAAAGCTGCTCTTGCCCAAGGCTAGAGTTAGTACTCAATATAGTCAGTTCTCAAATAATGAAGTGTGCAGATAAATCCTGGCATAGGGATGCCAGCTAATAGCACTATGTAACAAACCTAGAAAGGCTGAATAAAAGGATATTTAATTCAAATGAAATTGCAAGAAAAAGGTTATACATAGAATATAAATATCCATGCTTCATTTCAATGTATCAAGCGCTATTAAGACAGTGCCCTGTAAATCTTTCTGCTGCTTTTATTTCCATATTTATTTATGGGTAGCCACCTACTCTAGGTTTCTCAGCTCACACTTCCCCCTCTGTTGTGACATCATTTGTATTTGTCCCTGTGATTCATGCCAACTTTGCTACCATTTGGGTGTCTAAATGCAGTGCTACAATTAATATTGCATCTTTAACACTTCTATTCAAATATTGCTTTCGAGATTTTCTGTGACTCAGGTTCTAGTCATATATCTCTGAATGTAAACAAGCATTAGATAGTTTATGTTAATGTCTAGGGCTGACTTCAAGCTGATAAACTGAAAACAGTGATATTTATAATTCAAAATCTGCATGGAAGAGCTGTCTTCAGAAATATGGTTTTGCCAGCTGCCAGGATTAAGGAGCATTCTGGCTGTGGAAAACATTCTGTGAGGGCCTGTATAAACCTGGATTGCACCTTCAGTGGAGTGATGTTTGAGGAGATGGCTACAGTAAGCTCATGCTTTCAGTGGTCTGGCCTGCCACAGTGGAGAGCCTGAAAACACTATCCTCCATGGTAACAGGTGGTGTGAGACAAGCCATGATTGCAGCAGACTTTTTGGCTTGAGGCAAGGTTACTATTTATACCAGCTTTTTGGTTTGTTTGGTTTGGGGGTTTTTTTGTGTGGGTTTTTTTTGGTTTTTTTGATTTGGTTTGGTTTGGTTTGGTTTTGGTTTTTTTTTTTGGAGTTTTTTTACCTTATATGAACATGATGTTCCCTATTTTAAAACAAAAGAAATATTGCTGGTTAAGATTCTTTCCTTTCCTGTACTGTTCCGCTGTTCCTGTCTGTGGTGAGTTCACTACAGCTACAAGGACATCACAATCCAAGATGGCGATTATTCTGTGAACAAGCAGGGTGACTGAAAATATTGTTCAAGGCAGTATTGAAAGCATGACAGCCTTAATTTTCTGCAAGGATTAAGCATCATTGCAAGTCAGAAAGTGTTTTTAATAAACTAATTAACAATGACCAAATCAGATCCTGGCTTTGTACAACTTCTGCAAACCATCTGGTACAAACTTCTGCCAAATGTGAAATGTCTTTTGAAGCAAAACCCTGGCAATTTCAGTTTCTTCCTCAAGACTTCTGTAAAAGAACTTTGCCTTAAAAGGTAACAATAGCATCTCTATTAAGAGGAAAACAGTCTTCAAAATTCACCTCCAAAACAGAGCTCAAAATGTCCATCTCACTTTCTGTTATGATTTAAAAATACGAATAGAGATTTGTGCTAAAACAAGCAGGGTTATCATTCTTCCTCATTTTTGGGGCTATGCAGATGGAGGATGCCAGCCAAGTAGTACCTAGGGGTCCAGAGCCTTCAGGATCAAGTTCACTTACAGGGCTGGGATGTAAGGTGCTCCTTCTACAGCATTTTGATATTGGGCCAGTACACAACATCAGGAGACAAAGGGTTTTTTATCTAGTATGTATCCTCAATACTTGGCATTTTAGGTGCAAAGAAAATGGAAACTAAGTCAGATTACTAAAATGATAGAACAGCTAGTAATAGAAATTAGACATATCAAAATTTAAGACAGAGGAGAATTATAAGAAAAAACAGATATCCTGAAAACTCATTCCAGTCTTTTAGGCATAAAAAGAAGGGCAGAAATGCTCATCTGTTACTCCCTGGTTTGGAAAGATGTTGTCCTATGATATTGCAAGTCTGATGGTATTTACCAACCTTTTTGCTTCTGCCTTTAATGAAAAATCATCACATTAAAGTGAAACAAGCAAAAGGCTATTGTAAAAGTAAAGAAATAATTGTTCCTTACATAGTAGGCATGATAGGTGGTAGTGGATACTAACTGCACCGGGAGGGATTCAAGTTAAGAAGCAGAAAAAGCTTTCAAATAGTATGGATAATGAGTAACTGGAATAATTTGACTGGGGAAATTGTGGAGTCTTAATCCTTGAACCTTTATAAGGACAGCTCAGGCAATTTGTCAAGAGTAGTCCATGATAGGAATAGCATCTGCCAATATGTGACTTCTGCCCTGGGGTAGAAGGAAAGTCCAGGTGATGCTTTTGAAGCTCCTTCAGTTCTTATTTTTCTATTACTTTTATTGTTGACTCTTATTCAGAAAACTAATAAACAAAATCATATCTACTTTATTTTTGTTACATGCATACCTGCAATCTCCAGAATTCCTGATTGCCTTTGGGAAGCATTTTATGCCTATTGCAGCTATGTCAATAATTTTTATATCACCTATGGGACAAGTTAGAATTTGTAAACAAACATATTGTCAGGCAAATTTAAATCAGTCTTTCCTTTGACTTCAAGAGGAGCTCAATTGCATCATGTACATTCAGACAACTAAGCTGGCAGCGGGTCTCCCAGGGCTCCCTTTGTAGTCAGCACATAGATGGGCACTTTCAGGAAGCAACTGAGAGCATGAGACTAATTTATGTCCTCTGAAGACTAGCCAAATAACTGAGCAGGTTATTAAAGTAAATTAAATTGGGAACCAGTAGCTGAGCAGTGTTAACACTCTCCTTCCATACGTTCATAATGCCTAAATTACTAAGCAATAAATTACCAATATTTAAAGAGAAGATATGAAAATATATAGTGGAAAAAATAGCATTAAATTAGTCACATCAAGAGAGTTTAAAGATTTTGCTGCAATCTCTCCTCCCATTTCCGCACCATAAATAATACCAGGGAAAACTAACTGTTTTCCCTTACAACTCAGTGTGAAAATTTCTGAAATAGGCTGGCTATGTAAACATCTAGTGAAGAGTAAAAGAAAGCAAACCTACTCTATTTTGGCTCCCAGTCAGAGTGGTAGTGAAAATAAGATCATGTTAAATAAATATGTTTTAGAACTACTTAGTTGTGTTTTATAGTAAGAATAAAGTAAACACACTTGGCATAATTTCTTTCAAGGCATTTTAAAGTATAGATACCCACAGTTAAGTTACAGAACAAAATTAAAAACACAGAAAATGTTTTCTCTATCCTTCAGCTTCCTGGTCTGCATCAATTAAAATTATCCTAGGATCAAAAGTGCTCCTGTTTCCATCCACAATATTCAATATTCTTTTCTTATCTAACAAGGTCTAGCTGAGTAACTCCTCAACACTGAGAGAATATTGATGAGTGAAAGCATAATATTTTCTTCTTGCTATCCGCTTAAAAAATCTTTCAGAAGACTGCTAGGCAGCCTTCTGCATATGGTGGAATTGTGTAAAAAAAAATGATGAGGTTGTGACTGAGCAGCACAAGAAAGAACCCAGGACTGCCTAGTTAGTTAGTTAGTTAGTTAGTTAGTTAGTTAGTTAGTTAGTTTTTGTAGGATATAGGTGTATCATAATTTCAACAAATTTTAAAATTGTTATTTATATTCCATTTCACTATTTCAACTGAATATCACGTTTCATTGACACGTTTATTCAGCACAGCCTTGCTAAGCCCCAGGATAACCAGTCTCCTACTGAACAGTGAAAATTGACAGTTTAATAGAAAAATAAAATGTTTGCTATGTACAAATAATGGAAAAGTCCACATAATTTTCAGGGACTCTAGTTGGAACTGTCATGATAATTAGAACTATTAAGTACAGCCATGTGACACTTTTGACCCATTTAATCAAAAGGATATGTGTCATATTAATACTATCATTACTGTGTAAGTCAATCTAGACATCCATATTTATCCCTTCTTAAATACTCCTTTAAATACATAATTCATATTGATGCAAAAAATATTTAGTTATTTAGCTTGCAGTATGAATGCAATACTAAAATTTTAATACTTTTCCTTTTTCTTTTATTTTGTCATCAACCAGCGTGTGAATCTTTGCCACAGTGACATAAGTATTTCTGATGGCAGTTGCCTTCCATGTCTCCCTTGTGCTGAGGGGGCTCAGAGTCACCTCCACAGGCACCAGAGTGGCAGGTGCTGCATATTGAGGGGTTTATTGCACCCTGCTGCTGCTGCAAGGGGAAGGATTGTTTCTCCCCAATATCTCTGAAAAAAGGATATTGCTTCTGGACTGCTGGCAGGAGTGGTTAACACCACCCATGTTTAACACCACCCATGCAAGTGCCCTGCAGAATTATGGAGGTTAACAACTTCCAAAGCTTAGATAATGCTGCAGGAATTGGTGCTGAATAAATAATTCATGTATACTTTCTTATGACTAAAAAATATACACAAAACTTGTGTAGTCTGACTCAGATTTAAGCTACTGTTAAAGTATTGGGTTTTATCGCAGATGTCATTTTTGCCTATTTATTTCTTTTGGCACAAGGGCCTTTTCCAAAGGCTTGATGGCAGTATAAAAGAAACTTGATAAATTGATTAGTACATTGTTTTCATTCTTTCCAGATGTTTCCTGCATTATGCAGAAAGCTGAAAAGTGCAAATTTTAGTATCTCTTACAAGACAAGGAGTGCAGTTCAGAAAACAGTGTGAATCCTTATTTGTGCAGAAATATGATGTTTATTTTGGTTAGAATGGGAGATGCATCAATAGACACACACAAAACAAAACAAAACAATAATGAAAAAAATAAATCTATGAAGGATTCCAGTTATGGAAAATATTATATGCAGTTTTTATTTTATTGTATATGAGACAGCTAGTACTGTCTGCTGACTCCCTCTTCTTGACATCCACTGGTGTCCAATAGATGCATTTGGTTGATGCTGCTTACTTTTGTATTGCTACTACTAGCTGTTTTAAAAACAGTAGGCTAAACAGAAGCAATGCCAATAACTACTCTGTAAATTTTCCTTGTGTCTGAATATAGAGGTTTGTTGTTTTTTTTTTTTTTTAATAGGGTCTAGATACAAAACTGTCAATAATGCTCACTACTGAATGATGTAAAAAAGGATTACGCAGGAACATTCAAATCCTTAGTGATTCATTGAAGAGCCTGGGACTTATTTGACACTAAAATGAATAAAAATGAAAGCATGAAGACACATTCTAGTTCCTGCTGTTGTGTTATGCAACCCATTTTCTGTTTAGAAATTAGGCCACAAGAAGTTACGGAATTGCAAAGTAGTTCAGCTGGCATTTGCATACAAATATAGAAACACTGGCTATAATCATCTACTAGTGTAAAGGTTACTTCAAAAGTCCTGTTGTCATCTTCTTGTATGGTTGTCATAACATTTCTTCATATAAATATGTGGGAGGAATTAAGCCATTTTAAGAAGATTTTGAAAGAGTTTTCTCCTTTCAAAGTTTGCTTATCCTGAAATGCCCAGCTTTTAGGAGCACCTGTTTTCTCATATGAAATGTTTATATAATTTGTTTATTACTTTTGTATTTTATTGAGGTATGCAGGTGTGGATTTTTAGTTTTACCTTTTAGAAAGAAACACACAGCCTTGTAGTTTTGTTACATTTAAAAATATAGAAGGCATCATCCTACAGATCTGGCAGCTTTTCTACTTCAAAGCTCATAATTTAGTTAAGTCTCTAATAGAACTATATTTCATATATGCTTTATGCTTGTGTTACTCCTCAGAGAACCTAAAGATGAAAATAAAGTCATTTACTGCATAAGGAATAGTGACTGTATTGGCCATTAACCTCAATATGTTGCATAGACTAGAATGGGGCATATAAAACACTCACAACAGTGAGATTTGACAGTACAAGACATTTATTCAAGCCAAAGGATTGCTTATAGAAAAGAACTCACAGATATCTGTACTCGCACACCTCTGTGCTGCCATCTTCTCCAGTCAAATAGTTTATTTTCTGCTTCATGCAATATTTGAACTTCATGCCCCAGGCACCTTATTTTCTTAGAACAATTTCCTCTTCTCCTACATTGACAGTACTGAAAAAAGTGTTATGCTATATTAACTTATAAATGAATTTTTGTACATTAGCATTGTGCTTACAACTTTAAATGTAAGTATAATAAAATAATCACTGGGATATACATTATACTGCTTATATGAAGAACACTTTGCTAAAAATTAAACCCTTTTCACATTTATTTTGCATGTAAGGGCATACACAAATTTTTATTTTTTAAAACTGTTGAAAACTATATTAGCTTTTCAAAACAAGAAAAAGGAGAATGCTTCCATGACTAATTTCCTCCAAGACTCTAGTTGAATGCAAATATCAGTTTATCTGTTTCTAAAATTTTATGTAAATGCATGCAATTCCAAAATGTTTTGGAAAAGTGATTTATCTGCTGGAACCCAATGATACAAATCCTCTTTGCTGCTAGGTACTCTTCCAAATCTGGCAGAATTGGGCTGTTTATAGATAATACTTTAAAAAAAAAGAAAAAGTGCTGTGTGGAAGTGTTGTGTAGATTATAAATTCAAACAGTCAGAAGTTAGAAACTGTCAGTTTAGTTAAATTCAGTCCCTCTGTATGCTTGAATGGCAGCACAGGCATCTTTCCTGATAATACACAATTGCTTTCTGTGGGAACCCTGCCTCCTCTTTTGAGTCAGTTTTACAGTACTGTTTGAATGTGGTGATGGACAGTTCTTAAATCCATTATTGAAAGTATCCACTCATCTACTGCTTGTTTAGCGCTGTCTCAGTCTTGAATTAATTTCTTTGACAATTTTTATGATTTTTAAGATCCTAAACTTCTAAGACTTTTGGTAAGACCTTAGAGTTACCCACAGCTCTTTGTGAATGCTCAAATATTCTTTAGTCTGAACAAAATTCACATGCTTAGTTCTTCATCTATATATATAGATTGGTAGAATAATAGAATAATTTGGGGAAGGGACCTTAAAGATCGTGTAATTCCTAGCACGCCTATGTGGGCAGGGAGCCTTCCACTATCCCAGGTTACTCAGACCCCCATCCCACCTGGCCTCAAACACCTCCAGCGATGGGGAATCCACAACCTCTCTGAGCAACCTGTCACAGTGCCTCATCACCCTTATAGTAAAGAGTTTCTCCTAATACCTAATCTAAATCTCCTTCAGTTTAAGGCCATTTCCCACATGTCCTTGTGAAGCCCCTCTCCACTCTTGCATGCCCCTTTATGTACTGGACATAAATCAGTTCGGTATCTATCAGGATGTTTTTCCACCTGCATCCTTCCTGGGACTCACTTCAGTGAATTTTCTTAGAAAATAGTTACAGGATGGAGTCTTGTCCAGAATGTAATAATAGACAAGGTTGGCCATGAAATGCAAATCCTCTTTAGTGGTGTAAGGTCTCTGTAATAAAAGCCTCCTAATGAATTTATATTGTTTTTTGCAAAATAAAACTACTCCAGATAGGAAGGCACTAGCCACAGAGGACCACAGGAGGTGATGGATTTTGTCTCCCTCATTTTTGGTGACATTTCTGAATGCTGTATGTGTGCTTGGGTGAAACTCTCCTCCTTTCATTGCTCTGGTTTTCAGTGGAAACTGCTGTGATTATTCAGCTTTGTAATCACTAGCTATGCATGGTTGATCAGGAGTGGTTTCAAACCTGGACTGTACAGAGGTTTTTGTATTTTTTCAAGACCTTCATCAGCTTCCTGCCCCAAATGGGAATCACAGGGTTTCCTGCCCTCTCTCAACATTGCTCAAACCTGGGCTTCATTTTGAAGTACCTAACTTACTCATTAGGCTTTGCAGTTGAGATTGAGGGTGATTATAGAGGATACAGGCTCAAAGCAAACTCACTTTGGGCATCCCTGGTAAGCAAGAAACATTTGGCAAGGGCTGCCCACATATCATTACATCCTACCTCCCAGGTGTTGCTTTTCAAATGATTGAGAGTGGACAACTTAAAAGACACCAAAGGCTGCTGGTTATGCAGTCAGAGAAGGGAGGTGGCTACTCCGCCTGAATTTAACAATAAGCTTTTGTTGAATGGAGTTCTCAGAAACTGATTAATTGTTAATTATTTTTATCTTAAATCTTATTTATCAATTTTTAAGACCAAATTTTAAGCTACGAACAGGCTGTGTTCCCTAGAAAAATGGGGTGTTTGACTGGTCAAGAGGGAACCTGTTGGTCATTCCACAACTTGCAAAGTGACAGGCAAGTAAAGGTGAAGCTGAGACCAGGGTGCTATAAAAGGTAGGTGGGAAATGTCACTCATTCATAAGAAGCAGTGCAGCAAGGATAATTCATTACTAATCCCTCTGTGCATAGAATGAGCCTTAGGTGAGCCTGTTCCAAGGATGGAAAGGTGAGAATACAAAGCTTATTCCTGAGGCTTGCAGGATCCAGATACTGGGAAACAAGGATTTTGAAAGGTATGATCTCAACCCTGCACTGCAGGAGTTTGAATACAGTTTGGATTGGGGTGTGTACCTTAAATACTGATCTGGGCACAGCATAGAGTGTGAGGCATTTTGCAGATGATGAAACAAAGTTCAAAACCTACCATCTAAATGGGAGAAGCTGTTCAAACATGGAGCTGTGTCACACAGTAGGTGAATGTTTGAAACATAATGTGCAGCCCAAAGAATTTAAATGCATTTTGAACCACTTTAAAGGCCTAAACCTGGACTCTTCTCTCTTATAATCTTCCTGCCATGGAGCAGAGCGCTACAGAGTTTCAGGACCAAACGCCAAGTCATCTAGATCCCAGATTCCAAGCTCTGGTTGTCACTGCCTGAATGGTCTCTCATATGAAAAAAAATTGTATTTATGGGCTGTCTTTCTCAGGATTCCAAGATCTGGTGTATTTTAGACACCTTCTGTGAAGAACATTGGCTATAAGTAAAACAAAGCATTTTTGTTTCTCTTTATGCTTTTATTTCCTTCTTATATGCTTTTATTTCTTTCTATATGCTTCTTTCCACAAGAAGAATGAAAAATGTGGTTTGTTTGGAATTTTAACTTTTCTTCCAGTCCCCAGAGAAGTCAGTTTTTCTATGGAGTGGATATTTGAACGTATTTTGGATATTTGTGGGCAAGCAGATATTTGACCCTGTTTCATCATTTTCCTTTATTCGTAATATGTTTTTCTTTATGACATGTCTTTGAAGACACTAAAGATGGTACTATTCTCATTTTATTAATTGGAAACTGGAATAAAGCGAATAGATGCAAAAATGTAGTCTTTAATTTAAGACTAAATTTTTACACTTTAGATACAAGCAGAGTTCTTATTGACATGATTTGCAAACTTCAACTTAAAATTTTCTGAGCATCAAACATCAGTTTTGGGTAGCCAGAAACAAAGTAACTTCAATTAATGTACGCTTCCCTTTATTTCTTTTAAAGGCAGAAGTACAATCTGATTTTACAAAAGTAGCAGTAAATCATCATAACCAAGAAAACATTTTAGCCTAATTTTCTAAGACATGTTTTTGTTCCTGTCTGTGCACACACAGTCACATTTGTTCATTTTTTAACTTACTGATCAATTTAAACTAAGACCTGACAGGAAAGTATAGATTTCAGAAATAACTGAGGTAGTTATTAACCTACAGTTACAGTTCATAGTCAAGTACGAGTTTTCAAAAATCACAATGCTAGGCAAGGGTGTATGATGAAAGAACAGGGAAAACTCTGTGACACCATTTGATAAACCACCCAGCTCACGAATTCTGCAGCAGAAGAGACAGAGGTCCCATGAATGCCTCTTGCAGTGCATGACCTGATTTATTAACAGTTTATTCTGCACTGTAAACTGAATGAAATCTGAGCAAAATGGAGGGAAGAAAAGAAAAAAGTGCTGTGCTTATGTACTAAAAACATGGGTACTGAAAATACACACATCAATGGGTTCTGCTGGTAACTTTTCCTGTTAGCCCCCACTAAAATCTCAGTCTGTTTCAGTCCTGCCTCAAAAGCAGAGCACACAAATGCCAACACCAAGACAACACTTTAGCACACTGGGGTAGGAAGTACACTCTGTCCATCCTCAGTGAGAGTCCTTATCAGCTAAAGGGCGTTATGGCTTCAACTACCAATCGGAAAAACATTGATTCCATGTTTTGATACTGCAGTCTCCTTCTCCAGGTGTTACCAGGCATGATGGAATATGATATCATCCCTACCGTCAGTGAAAATATCAGTGGAAGCTGTAGGGATGAGCTGTTGGCACTGCTGCACCACTGTGGTCCCACACCTCTTTGTTAGTCAGAGAAGATCTTGGAGACTCAGGAATGCTGATCTCTGTTCCCTGCTATACAAAGGAATGACTCTCATTAGTCAGGTCTTATGACCTCATACTCCTGCAAAAGGAAACTTCAAATAATGCCCTCTTCCATCTCTGCAGCCCTCAGACGGAGCATGTTCATTTGCTCCTGGAGATGCAGTCTTCTTGTCTGTGCAGGCTACAAAGAAAAGGGAGAAGCTCTCTATCAAAGAAAACTGCAGAAAGCTGACTGCCAGACTAAAAGCTACTTACTATAGGTATGAAAAGATCATTTTAAGGGCTCATAATTTAACCAAATAGGAACTTTTTTTTTGGTATTAAAAAAAGAAAAGAAACTCATGAGATGAAAGCAAATTGTCTTCCAAAGTTCATGTTTCCATGTTCCCAGTTCTGAAGTACTGCAGCTTCTAAGGGCTGCAACTACCAAAACTGATTTAAACACCGGGTTACACACTAAGAATACCTAATAAATATACTTTTGCAAATAAACAGAGTTCAGCAAAGGTACTGAGCATATCTGGCAGATTTGCAAAGTCATAAGTCAGTGAACAAAGCACTTTATTATAGAGTTTTGGGCAACTTCTGTTACACTAGGTTTTCCTTGATGGTAGACAAAGACTACTTCAAAGGCATGGAGGCATGGTCAAATAACCCAAACAGGCATGTAAGGAATGTAAATTTTGCTTGCATGTGTGCATTTAGACTAGGAGCATTATGCTTGCAAGGATCACTCAGGCTAAGAGTAGCAGAATTTTAGCTTTAGTCGTTCAATATAACACATGGCTGAGTCACTGAATGTCACCAACAACACCACACAGTGGACTCAGAAATTTTTGGCCAGTGTAAATCCAGAAAGGAAAAAGGTGTGCCAGGAGATTATCTCCTGTTCACTCAGAAGAAAGTTCAGCAAGTATTACACTGTGTTCTGCTGCCCTCATATCCTCCGTCTATCCTTCAAAAACAGCCTGGATCATTCCATCCCAGTACTCCATTCATAGCAGCCATCCCACCATGTCTCCATGGCTGCAGTAAGAGTGTGGCCCTGCAGGCACGTGCACATCTCTAACTCCAGTTGTTTATTCCCCATGCTGTGTGTGTTTGCATAGAGCCATTTAAGTTGGGACCCCCAATGAAACCAACTCACTGGCTGGAGTGGCTGGAATTCCTTTGTGCTGCTTTTCAGGTGCTCTGCTGACCTGTGATCCCTCCCCAGCTTCTGGGCATCTCCTGCTGGTACTAGCACAAAACTCAAGAAAAAAATTAAGTTATGAATAATTAATGTTGGCTATTCTGGAAAATATTTTGTAGTTATAAATAGTGACATATAATGGGCTGGTATCACTGCAACATGTCACAAATTAACTGTTTGATACTGTTATTAATAATGACATAAGTAGTGTTTGTCCAACTGAATTCTGTTGCACACAAAGGTATCTACCCATTATTTTTAAGACAGTAACTTGCCATTTACCACTTCAAATACCATAGTTTGAATTTGTAACAAATATATATATCTAATTCAGAGAGCTTCTCCTTCTAAAATCAGATGAGGCATTGATTTAAGGTATTTCTCATGAAAGATACATGAAAAAAATTGCAGCAGTTTTGCTTTGAAAAGACTTTCCTCAAGCAAACAGGCCTCCATTCTGGAAGATATGCAAGATGACGTCAGTTCATCTCAGCCTAGACAACCTCAAATATCTCTCTCTTCATTTGCAGAGTATTTAGGGAATTGTCTGAATTCTTCTTTAAGCTTATGTCCTAACCAATTCATTGATGGTATTTAGAGTGGTATAAGATCTGCAGCATTCAGAGAACCTGGCATGTCTCTTGTGCTATGAGGTCAAAGCATGAGTGAGAAATTACTTAGAAACTTGACATTTTGCAAATTGAAATATTCAATTTGAAATATTCAAGGAATGGCATTGTTGAAGATGGTCCTTATCTTTATGAACTTACTTCTAATGGTGTATCTTAAATTTTGTGGAACTACTCACAAGAATACGTAGCCTCTAGCATAAAGTCTACATCACCTGACATTAACTTTAAAATGTGGCTATTTTTAATTTAAATATTTGTATTGGTTTTGCTTGCAAAATGAACGGTAAAACTTCTAGGATGAAACTTACATTTATGCAACTGTTTGCAAAATTGCAATTTTTCATACTATACATTATTGCAATAATTTAATGGCATTCAATTTACTGGAATTATATTACTTTTCAAATTATGCTCTTTTCTAAAATAGTTAGGTTGTGTAGAGGCCAGAAGACATTTGCTATGGTGTATCAAAATCATAATTAATATTAAGCAAAAATGTCTCCAAAAGCATAGTACACAATTGGTGTAGTCCATTTATTAGAGATTGAGTCTGTGCAAATGAGGCTTTCTTTATATACTCATATACATAGCAAATTGTCTTAAAGTGTTAACATAGTCTTTAGGAACTCTCAAGTGTACATTTAACATTTGAGATTCATTGGATCTGGCATTTGCACAACTGTTGTCTCTAAAAGCAAGTTATGTGAATCATCACAACAGTGATTCTTTGGGGAATGCTTCTTTTACTATGATGGATTCTATTTTTTGTGAAATTTTGAAAATTGAACTGTTCGTGGTAATTTGGTTTAAATTCCTCCACTCTTCCAAACAGAATTTGTTTATGTACATGCAGTTGGAGCACATCTGCACCCATTTAACTTCTTTCAGTTAGCAAAATCAGCTGCTTTCAACAATTACATGCACCATCAGAGCATACATGAGTTCCTGAATCACATTCATTTTATAAAATGTTACACCTATATGTAAACTTATACATTTTTTTAACCAGTGTAGTAGATAAAATTTTCCATATTCATGGTTTCTTAAATTAGCTTTCTCAGAATTTCTACACTTCTTAAGGAGATATGTAGCATATGTCGTATTGATCCCAGCAGATTTTAGGAGCAGGCTTGTGGCACTATATCCAGAAAAGGCCAATACAAATACACACCAACTCAAGATGTGCTTCTGCAAGCAAAATACCTTACAACAAATACTTTGAAAAGTGAGACACAGTATATGAGTTAAAAACATGACTGTTTTTAACTGACCTCCTCAAAGGTGCCAGATACGCCATCTACCCATACAGATAAAAAATAAAATTACTTAGGAAAAGCCCACAGTCTTCTTCCTTATGCTTTTAATTCTTTTTCAGAGAGGAAAATTTTGTATGAAACCAGACAGGTTTTTAGGCTCAGGGTTCTGCAACCAGGTCATAAATAAATAAATAAATAAATAAATAAATTAATTAATTAATAATAATAATAGTAACCAGCTAGCTAAATAAATATTTTAATTGTTTTTACTGTTCAGTGTGACTTCTTCTGGTTTCATGTTGCATGGTCACCAATCCAAATACCTTCCCATTAGGCATAAACTTTAGACTGTCCTGACTAAAACAAGAGTACCAAAAAAAAAAAAAAGGCAAAATACCTAATTTTTCTAGTTCTGGACAGCTTATAACACTCAAAAAAATAGTCAGGACCAACAAACTCATAACTAGGTCAGTAAAATTTCATCTGTTATATTGTGAAAATTGAATTTAAAACACAATCTTATGCTTTTTAAATATATCAGCTTGTTTATTTAAAACACTGTAATAAACCAAATATGATAGAGAATAAAACAATATGGCTTGTAAAGTAGAAAACAATTAGATACAAATAGAATCCTTGATTTCAGATAAACAAAATTATTTCATTTATTTCTCTGGATTTCAAAAAAAAAAGGAGATAATAAATGTATCAAAATGATAAGCGTAAATATGATGCTATACTTGCATTTGAAGATTTTGAGTTTTCTGCTATAAACAACATACCAAGAACAGTAATGGAATACCATCAAACACACACACATTTTTAAATGGCTTCAGAAAGATACAGCTCCTAAAATTATTATTTTAATTTTGAAGACTTTTTTTCCATCAAATTCAATTATTGTTCTCCCAGAAAACAGTGGTTTAATATCTGTGTTTGAATAAAGCATTATGAAAAAAATGTAGGTGTGTCTATAGAATGTGAATCTCCACTGCATTTCATATTTGTTGAATGAGGAACTGCCTAGTTGCCATAAAGGCTTCTCTCTGAGACGCTTCTAAGGATGTTGCACCACACTTGGATCATGGCAAGTTGGAGGGTTTGCAGCTGAATAGACCTGGAGATCACAAGTGATCAACTTCCCTGACCACAAGTGGCAAGCATCCTCAGAAACAGTATTAGTGCCAGAACTTAAAACATATTTCATCTCATTTTGAGAACTGCACCATAATCTCCCTTGAAAAGTCCGTTTCAATGTGTGATTGTACTTCCTGCTTGAACTTTTGTCTGATTTAATCAATTCATTGGATCTATTTGTACCTTTGCCTGTCATACTGAAAAACGTCTCTTCACCCATCTTTTCCATGTGTAAATACCAGACTAGCATGTCTTGACCTTCTTTATAATAACATGAAAGGAGGAGTTGATATCAGAAGAGCAGGCCAATGTGCTGTGATTTAAGATCAAAAAAGAAATGGCATCATTATATAAAAGACTCATTTCTATACTATGTAGAAATATTGTTGAGCAATTGAAATAGGCACCAGTGCTATGACACAAGGAAAAATCCACAGATATCTGAAGATTTTCTAGAACAGAAAAGGAACAGAGAAAACATATGGAGATTCTTCACAGAAATTTCTCTCCAAACAATGTGAAAGACAAGCATATTGAATTCGAATCTTTGGTTAGGTTAACAGTGTTCCAAGGACATGTTCTTTCATGGTCATAGAAAAGAAATCTGGTGCAACACAAAACTTTTAGATAATCCTTTTTCAAATACATGTTAAAAAAAATCCAAAGATAGAGAGGCAAAAATTCTAAAGTTTCCTTGACCCAAACGTGTTTGCCTGTTTTGAACAGTTTTTCATCTCAAATGCTTTCATCTTCTTTTTCCTCTTAAAAGAGAGAGGGCATGAACTCAACTTATAGTGGAAAACATTTCTTGGAACATGAAGAGTCAATCACATAATGACTGGCATCAAACAGAGGTAGTCTGAGCCTTTAAACATGGAGACACCCTGTCACCCTCATAATCTAATTTTAAATCCTTCTGGATGAAAGTTGTTGTTATTATTTTTATTATTATTATTATTATTGCATTTTATCCTTTTAGAGTGTGTCCTCTAGGGTGTTGCTCTAATTGACTTTCCTATAACTGCAACAGTATTTTTATGCATTACAAGTCATATTAATAAATAAGCATTAGAATTATAATGCTTCCAGCTGGGAATACTTTAGTTAAAGGCCATGTTTTTTTCAAAAGGTATGTAGTTTAAATGTTGCCAAGTTTAGAATTAAGAAAATAAAATGCAATTAAGCAAGCTTTTATCCCAAATGTTCTCCCTGAAACTATTCCAGGATGAGTATAATAAAAAACATAAGCAAACTCACCTTCTGCAGTTAGGTTTCATGTGTTGTGTGTCAAAGTTTTGTGAAGGACTATTCTTTACACACTAAACATGACATTTTAGACAGAAAGGGAAATAAATTGAAGAAGTAATTTAAACCTTATATTATTACTAAAACCATATTTTAAAATTATTTAAATTATTTAAAACTTTACTATTGAACAGAAAAATATTGAGGAGTGATATTCAGTGCAAATTACATGACCACTGAATCTAATCTAATTCACAAGCTTCTTGCTCTTTCCCGTCTTTATTAAATTTTAATTACATAATTACCTCAAGCTAACTTTAAGGTTTTCAGAGAATGCATTTTGGTTTTGTTTTCAAGGCATTGATGCATCAGCAGGTGCCATTGTATCTGAAATCTGAACACTAGAAGACCAAAAGACTCTTTCAAACTTTTTGTTCCAGTATGGAGTTACTTTCATATTCTAGTGGCAGTTTGGAGGTTTTCTCCCAAATTTGCCCTAAACCAGGACAACTTGCTTCATCACTTAGGGAAAATGCCCCGAGCTGGAGGTGACACAACAAAAATTCTTAAAACATAATAGCCTGGATATATATTATGGAGAGCTGCCAGAGAGGACAGAGACAACAGAGCAGAGCAGGTGTAGTGCCAGATGTCAGCTTTCTGAATACGGATCAAGTTGAGGGAAGGAGTTCTAGAGATTCTAACCAAAAGCTTGTGAAAATTACTATATTTCCAATTAAAACATTTATTTCAGCAAAATCTGCAGTTTGAGAATGAAACATATGAGTTCCGAGAATACAAATGAAAAACTCAACTAAAGTTAAAGCCAAGTTGGATATGCTGTTGGAACACAGAATCTGCTAAAGTGCATGGCAAATGGATTTTCTTTCCTGTTTATAATTGATGTGTTGAATATAATTGTGCTGTGCATTTGGCTAATCATAGAGCAATCTGCTTCATATTGGTTTGTCCACCACTATCATGGCTGTAACTTCTATATATTGTTTAATAAAACTGCTGATTTTCTCTCTTTTGAGAGTCTCTTGGTGTCAGAGTATTTTAAATTTACTGTGATTACTACTCCAGGAATAAGGCATAACTGTGCATAAGTGTCGGAAATATGAGACAGTGAGATTCAATAATTGGCTGCTACCTCTAATGTTGCTCTGATTTTACACACTAAGCTGTATCTTCTATTTACACAAATGTTTGATTTTAAGCTCATGAGCCCTATTCTGTGGCCAGTAGAGGATACTCTCCCTCCTCCTAAATCCCCTTCAAAGTCATGCAAAAGTCAAGAAAATCTTTAAAAATCTATGATATTTTCCTTCAAAAAAAGCAATTTTTCTATAGGGTCATAAAAAAAAAGGTGGTGGAGGTTACAAATCCCCATACAAAATAGTGAGGAATTGCATACACTATACACTAACAGCCACACCATTGACCCTAGAGATCAAATGTTTTCATTCTTGTTAGAAAATCATGAAGAACCTGTTTTGGAGACTGCTTTTACCAATCAACATCTCCATAAATGTCACATCAGAACAACACAAACCATTAAAGCAGTCCATAACATACCTTTGAGAACACTTGAACAAGCATATGGCGTACCTTTTATGCATCCAAGAAGGAACATTAAAATAAAAGGGTTACTTTTATTGTGATCCCCTTAATTGCAATATCTTCCAGCAGCGTTGTGTTGGAAATAAGGTCATCTAATGGCCTAACTAGCTCATCTTCCCTTTGGGAAAAGTGCCTGTTATTCACATGGGTATAAATGAAGCTGCAACTAGAGGAGATACTGATTTTGTGGGGAGAAACAATCTCTAGGATGCCAAAATGAAAAGTGGTCCTAGTGACAGGCTGCTGGCATCCTCGCTGCATTCTGTCCGTGACTCTCCCTTCAGAAGTAAACCTGCAAGGCTGAGCACTTTGGGTCACAGCACATAACTGAAAAAAATGAATTGATAGTTACGCCTGAGCACTAGCAAAAGGTAAGAGTGATGGTAAGTGTAATAAGTTTGAAACACCAGGAACATACAATTGTTCTGAAATCCCATTATGAAGATGTATTATTATTAGGTCCTGCTGTTGCCTCAGTAAGAGAGAGAATATAAAACACAAATCAGTGGGCACAATGGTTGGGATGAAATCTTAAGATGTCCGTTTTCTAAACAAACTCACAAATCACTTCCTTCACTTGGAAAGGCAGATGCACCATTTTGAAGAGCCCCAAGAAAGAGGATGTACAACACATGTCTTGCTGTTTTAGACTTCACAATCTAACTGGAGAAACTTGCATTGTGCCAATAGGCATTGCAAACAACTCTCTCAACTTCTCTGCCAATATGGCAATTTGCATAGCATTACCCATAATGCTTCAAACTGTGCCTTTGCTTTGAAAACAGATTTAATTGAGCCTTGCTGAGCTGCATTAATGTGTCTGTTTAAATTGAGCAAATCTAATTAGCTCACATGAAAGTTATGCCACCTCTGGTGCAGCAAAGCTAATGCAATTAAAGTCAGCCAGATGTATTGAGTATTGTAAACATGAAGTCAGACTGGTGGAGAATAGCTCAGTATTCATCAGAGACTGGACAGTTTTGTAACACATTAGCAACAGCTGCACTCTCTACAGTGTACAAGTATATATTGTGCTGTATATATGACTACTTTAAAATTCCAAGGTTTCTGCATCTTCAACAATACTTGTTAAAAGATTACAACAATCTCATCTGTGTGTAAAGATTACAACAATCTCATCTGTGTGTGCCAACCCAAGCCCATTTTTTTTTTCAATTAGACCACTACTTGTTTATACAGCATTGTTACAAAATCAATATTTACTAAACATTGCACAGAAAAATACTATTTACATTGGAAATAATTTCTATACTCCTTGACTACTTACATGTCTTTATGAACTAGATTTCTAAAAAAGCTGTATGTAAATGCATAACTGGGAAAATGCCAAGATACATTCCAAAAATAGTCAGAAGATGATTAATAGGAAAAAAAAATGTTTTTGAGTTGATTAATTATTTTCACTACACACTCCTTCTACCATGTCCTAGTTAACAGCTATCTATAAACAGGTTAGCACTTGAGATGATGTCTTATTCCTATACTATTGGTGTTTTTTTTAATACTGATCTCAGTATCTGATTTTGTAGATGTCATGCAAAAAAAAAATTATAATTCTTGAAGGAAATACTTCAAATCATACTTCTTCTTTGAAAACCTCACTTAAGATAGCTACAGAGCTGTCTGTGTGTCTTCTTTGCAGTCATTTTTTATTTCCGCTTTGTATTCCCTTCCCAGAATGCCAAAAGGACTGAAAAAAATTTGGCTCCTTCCCTGGTAATTGATAATCTTCTTCTTCCTCATTTATTAAATTAAGCTGTAATTGCTTTCAATCTTAATCAAGTCCAGTGTTTCAAACTGTGGAAAAGACATTCAGTGGAAAATATGGTAGGCTGTGCCCTCTTTGCTCTTCTTAAATCTTGAACATACCATTTTCTAACTTCTCAATTTTCCTGTCTGTAAAATGGACATAGTTTTACCTAAAGAAATTATGAATTTGGTTTTTTTTTTCATTCCCTGCCCAAGAAAGTCAGAGATATAAACACTATAGAATGAAAACAAGCCATAAAATTGGAATTTTAAGTAGTAGGTTAAATATAGATTAGAAAAATATGTAGTCAGAAAACATCTTGGGTATGTCTTTTAAAAATTAGCAGCTTTTGAGGGTAGAAATAACACCTATAAAAATAGGGAAATTTAATTAGGAATTAAAATTTTTAACATGAACAACCTTTACATGTAAGGAACAAAATAATCTTAAATATGTTCAAGAGAAGGTTTTCTGTACCTAGTTTAGCTGCATACCTCAAGTTCTAGACTCTATTTTGTGAGAGTTTCTAAAGGTAACAAAGTAGCAAAAACCAATTTAATATTTCTTTACTGGATATTTAGATTTTTCTATGGAGTTTTCATTACAGAGAAGGAAAATTTTTGATGAATGGATGGCATAACACTTCCTTTCTTTCCCTGCCATTTTTCATGTCTGATGTCCTTAAGACCCTGAAATAAGTGACAACAGCTCAGAAACTGCTCCAAATGCTTAATCCAATGATCTATTATTTTTGTTATCCCATGCTGAGATGCCTTTCCTCAACATATAGCCACCTTAAGGAGAGGCTGGGGTACCAGTACAGTCTTTTCTGTACTGAGGGTGTTGTACAGTCACTTCCCTCCCACCCCTCCTCTCCCAGGCCAGGTCATAGCAGAGGGTTCACGCTGGTATAAGGGTAGCAAGTGGATTCCTTTAATCAAATTGAGTTATACTTTGTTTGGATGAAGGAAGAAATCATGAGCAGGGGGAAGGGCAGATTTTGGGGGTTCCTTTGTTTATTGTTTGTTTGTTTGTTTCAGCTGCTGGGCACAATACAGATTCCCTTGATATTCTTCATCTTAATTTTATAAAAGTAAATTTCTGTTGGGCACTAACAAACTTTCATTACCAAAAACTATTAACTAGTTTGGCCATCTCTTAAAAGTCACCAATTTAAGAAATGTCAAAATGCTTGACACTTCATAAAATCATAGAACAATTTGCGTTGGAAGGGATGTTTAAATGTCATCTAGTCCAACTTCTCTGCCATGGCCTGGACATCTTCATCTAGATTTAGAGATTATGGCAAGAGGGTTGCCAACAACCTGACAGGCATAATACAGCAGACAATGCTGTAGCAGTGGAAGATTTCATGTATAGAGGCACTTTAGACTGGACTGAGAAACTGTAACCAATCAATGTGATCAGGAATTTAGTAACTCTAACATAAGAGTGAGAACGAAGATCGTAAACACATGGCTTACAAAACA
Organism: Ploceus nigricollis; assembly: GCA_013399945.1. Taxonomy (NCBI): domain Eukaryota; kingdom Metazoa; phylum Chordata; class Aves; order Passeriformes; family Ploceidae; genus Ploceus; species Ploceus nigricollis. The sequence continues at coordinate 965,678 of VXBC01009753.1, forward strand.
ACAGAGGAATAGCATTTCTAGTCATTTTTAGAGTTGAAAGGAAAGTTCTGTATAACAATAAAGAATAACATTGTAAGAGGAATATAGAGAGACACAAAGGTGAAATTCAGACTCTGAAAATCTTGACTGAGATAATAAAGAAAGTCTATCTTCAAGCTTTAGTCTATGCTGTTTTTGCCAGGTTAATTGAATCCACAAATTAATGCTTATATCTTTTTCTCACCTCTGTTTTGCTGTATTTCCAACATGTATCCAAATGCATGTGTAACTATATTAATATCAGCATATTAATATTTGCATAAGTGCAAGCTGATTTCCAGATTTAGCTTTTGGAAAACACCTGCTTTCACCTCAAACACCATGCCTCCTGGCTAATTTCAGTCTTTGGATGAAAGTGTTTGGTACTCCAACAGAGATCACAGAGGTCTAGAGTCATATTACGTGAAAGTTTCTTCATCAGCGAAAGTCATTGCAAATAACTAATAAAGTCCTGTGCAATATAACAATAACTTTTATCTACTTCCCCCAGCAGCAAGGAATCCCTCTTGCATATCCTGCACAAGAATTGATAAGACTGAGTTTTGTCCAGACCTCCAACCGTAACAAAAACTTGTCTCATACAAAAAATAATTAAATATCATCCTTATTTGCTAATATATCCGTAGAGGTCACACTCAATTTATATATTTTGGCTCTGCAATTGTTTTGCTATGTGATTCTAATTAGAAGATTGTAAGTTTATAAACAAATCAGGGTGCCAAGTCAGCCTGTCACACTGATTATAAGTGAAGTACAGAAGATAAATTGATTAAGCATTAGTTATAAAAGCACAACAAAGTACCACATCAGGCAGCAGAATACAACACAAAATGCAGGTGGAAAGGAAAAGAGCAGTGATACTGGTTAGCAGAAACTGGAGAAATAAGGGAAAAAACACAGCATGAACTGAGGGAATAACATGGATAACATGCAACAAACTCAGATCTCTTTTATTGGCAGCAAGTACATAATGTCTGAAAATAAAATGAAAACTTTTTTACTTTTCATTTACTAAAATCCATTTGCAAACCAGCCTTTGAGAATTGTGTTCACAGCATTAGAGAAGATTTACTTTTTCAAAATAGATCAGATCCTGGCAATTACATTAGTTATTAAGACAACACATTAAGTTATTTACGCAACACTTTCTCCGAAAAAGTGAGAGTGCACGCTTAATGCAGGTAACAGACAATAAAAATAAAATTACCTTTTCCTAGAAGATGCAAAATTTGGAAATTTATACCTAGCTCAAGGCAGTAATCCAAGTAGAACCAGACTACCACTACCTCCATTGCAGAGCTAGGAGCAGTATCAGCTTAAGTTGTATAAGGCTGCAACTAATTGTAATTGGCTTGGTCAGTTGGAAAGCTTGCTGGGGATATTTTGACAGAAGGCTCTTTTTAAAAAATAAATAAATAAATAAAATCAAACTAAATACCCACTGACCAACTTGAACTGAAATGGTATAGGGAAAGATAAGCTATTGGAATTAATCTCTTTGCAAAAGTTTTTTTTTTTTTGGTGTTGCTATCAAAAAAAAAATTCACATATTTAAAAACCTAGTTTTTTAAAGTATTTAATGGGGTTAAAAAATTAAGAAAGAATTTGGAAACTAAAATACAGCTTTAAGTGATCCAAAATACATTTGCTTAAATCTCTCAAGATTTTTGTTCATCTTTGGAAGTGAAGAAAAAGAGCTCCAAACATGTATCCCAGGACAGCTTTTTACAGCAGTTCTCATTTAAATATAACCTCAAGTAGGTCAATGGCCTAATCACAATTTTAAATAAGCTCCATCTAGATTTTTGATGTCCCTTATACTGTTTATAGAACACTGTTATATACACTGTTATTCAACTGCTTGACATAGCTGCAAGGAAGCTCTCTGGAGACTATTCTCCCTCTCTAGTACTTGTGTTCATGGTTTTGCTAAAAGGAAACACTCCCGGAGAAACTATGAGCACCACAAGCATAGAGATGTAATTTCTGAGCTTTTTCTGCCCTCCTTCTGATCATCACAAACCACACAATATCTAGAAAAATAATAGCTCATCAGAGTGAACAAATACTTTTCAAAAATAGCTTAGGTCTTCAGAATATTAAAAATACTTTTAAAGTAAATAGCTCCATTCTATATGTCTTTCCTTACCCACCATATGACCATTAAGAGGTCTAACTACTCCTTGGCCAGTAGTTACCTAAATCAGCATTTTCCTCATTTGAGCTCCTAAATATCCCTACCTGCATGTTCAAGACACTAAATAAAGTCCCTACTCTCATTTTCATAGTCCCATTCTAATCAGAGGGACTGTTTGGTGGTTCCCTGGTGCACTCTAGAAGAGAAACAGCATATAACTGCTTTGAATTTAATGGAAGGGGTTTTTTCATAAGTATGGCAAATATCAGTTTTAAAGCAAGAGACAAGAAAACATTTTTTTTCTATTTTACCAGTAGTTCTGACTTCTCCAGCTGTGAAATGCTGTTCTTGAATCTCTATCATTTCCCTAACAGTACTTTAAAGAGATATACGGGTCTCACCTGCATATCTTTTTTCTTTATGGGGAAGTCATAAATACTTGAAAGCTTTCTTAACAGGATAATTATTGCTTGTTGTAATTTGCTGGCTACTGTAATGCTCTGAGAAACAGTAGAAATAGAAAGAATGCACAGCAACTGAGACCAGGCAGTATATGCCTTTAAACAACACCGAGTGGATTTTCTGTGGTCAAAGATAAAAAATGTACAAGTTCCATACAAGATTTGGCAAACAACTATATAAAGTTAAAGTTTCTTTTTGCTTTATTCTCTATTTTATGTGCTATTTCCCTGATGATACATTGTATTGCAGAAGTATCCCAGCTGTGACCTGACCAGGTTTTTTTATTTTCCGACATAACTTTCAAGAGAAAGAGTGTAGGAAATTTTTAATGAGAAAGCTAAGAGTGACTCTTGTTTTTGAATGTCCCTCAAGACCAATGCCTGTGCTGTACTCATTTCACTGGCTCTACATAAACCCAGCTAAAGGGACTGGAGACTTTCAAAAAGGTGTCTGTGCATGTCAGAGAGCAGATGCTCTCTGTGAACTATGTAGTGGGTTGTGAAAGAAATGTTGGAAGGAGAAGGATGAGGCAAAAACTTCCATTGTCAGAAAAATCAGCCTCTGCTTTAGACTGTTAGAAGAGGTGAGACCTACCACAGGGTACAAGTCAAGGCTGCATCATTTCAAAGACTTATGGGCACATAGAGCTTTTAAAACCAGCAGTGACTGTAATTCAGAAACCTTTTTCTAAGTCTTTCCTCCTGTTGTGCTGCCAGACTGGGTCAATTAGGAAGCTCAAAACAGCTGTGGTGGGATTCCTGAAGGGATGTATGGGGAAGTAGGATCTCAGTAAGCTGAAGCATCAGATCCAAGGTTTATGATGATTATTGAGACTTGTACCCTCAGAAATGAGAAAAGGTGCCAAGATTAAAGCCTGAAATGTGTCTGAAATGCTCAGAAATTAAATTTGATCCTGACTTCTGGCTAGAATGTAGGCTTTGTGGTTGGCTGTGCTCCTTCTGTAAAGTGGTACAAAATTGCCTGAGAGAGAAGATATGTTGGTCCTATGTGTGAAGCCCACATGGCCCTCCACTTGCTGAGAATAGTTATAAATTTGTGTTGTGAGGCCTAAGTAGGGAGAGAATAAACCCAAGCTTATCAGCAGGGCTTTTTCTTTCATAAACCTGACACTGCCCACTGCATCTGGAATTACTTGACCCTTGCCAGATTAGGCCTCTTTTTACTTCCTGGTTTTTCCAGTCCTGCAGTTAAAACTGGGATAAGAAAGAAGCCATGTCTGTAGGAGTAATATCTGTGGACCTGAGAGGCTGAAAGGAATTGCATCCATAAGGTTCTGGCCTAAGATTCATTAGCACCAAAAAAACTGCTTGACATAGCTCAGAACTGCATATGTTACCAAATGATGGTGCCAGAATGCTGTGCCCTGATAAGGGATGATGCACTAGCCAGAGGTGTGCCATGTTGTAGGAAGAGCACAGTTATTTATGTGAGCTAACACACAGAGCTGCAATCACTTTTGAAATCAGTGCAAAATCTTTCTTTCCACTGAGCTCTATTTTGGAATCTAGTGTGTTCATTAAACATAAAAATTGTGCAGCCCTCATATCTGGGCCTGGTGCTATAAGTTTTCTTATGAAATGACCTCTAGCTCAGAGAAGGGCTACAATTTCACCTCCTACAAATTAATCCTACACAAACCCAGTGTGACACATGAATCATGTAAAATATTTCTGCAGTATTTTTAAGGCCTAGGGGGATACCTGTTCAGAGGATGAAAAAAAAAACCTGATATCTGCAGTGGGATTTATTGAGTACAGGTTTTAAAGAGGTTGCATTTATCAAACACTGTTGAATGGATACTTGTCTGGAGTTTTCCAAAGAATTTCTGGTTGCATATAGGTTTGCGGTCCAGATCTGGACAAACACCTGGGAGAAAGGCAGAGAACTGATTTTTTTGAAGACTTATTCTCCAAAGAATCCCTGGAGGAAAAGTTCAAAAGGTAGCTTCACAATAATATATTCAGAAAGCGCATGCTTAACCAGGGCAAATAATGGTAGCTATATTCCCTGGTATTCCTTTGGGTGTAACAGAGAGTACCACTGCAGAAATTTGGTGTGCTTCTTTACACAATCTTTATACCATCACCCAAAAAAAAAACTTTTCAACAAGGGCAGGTTGATCAAATATGTAGGACAGCACACTTATAATGAGAGACTTTCAAGTCTTGGATATTCTTCAGATATGCTATAATCCTTCAGACACAGTGGAGTCCTGTCTATAGCTATCACAGCAGTAGCTCTGCATAAAAAATTTGGAAGTGCAGATATATTTTTGGAGGGGGAGAAAAATCTGCTGCAAGTTCAGTGCCACTGTATTTTAACCCTGGTTACTTCACTTTCTATGTCATGTTAAGGATGAGGAGAATTTTTGCCCTAGCCTTCAACTGAGATGCTTAGTATAGGACTACTGGGGACAGCTACAGTTGCTGACTGATGAATGATAACCAGTTTGTAGACAAGAATTGATGTAGATGAGTAATCTAATGATGACTAATGAATAAGATATTTTCTTTCTGGCACTTTGGTAAACCTTGCTCCTCTTTGAAACAGTTTGATAACAAGGCAATAAAAGGATTTTCTGCAATAATTGTTTTGCAGTTTGTCCAGCTCTCAACCAGCCTTTGCAACAATTCACCTTTAGAAATCAGTTCCAGATTAGACAAAAGATTATCAAAGAAAACTTCCATTATAAATTACTCCTTTCATGTTTTTCTCTACTGATAAACTAAACAGGGCTAACTCATTAGGGTTGAGCACTGTCTGAAGATTGTTCAAACGGTTAGTGTGATCCTAGGCACAGTTTTGAACTAGGATTTGACCAGGCAAAACCCAGGCATTGTTTGGAGGTTAGTGCAGACCAATAACCTTTGAAAATAAATAGATTAGGAGCTATGTCAGATTATGTAAAATTAGGACCTTATGTCAGAGGACAAGTGCTTGTAACTGCAGAGATGGAGCTATGACATAACAGTGGACTTCAGGGTCAGAACACAGTTCTTGATCTATTTCATATGAGTTTAAATACTACATAAATTAATACATGCAGCAGTAACCTGCAAAATTCCTTGAGATGCCTGTCTTGCTTTCCTGTGCAGAAATAGAGCTTGTACTAACACGAAGTTGAAGGTCACTTAGACAAATTTAATTTTTCTCAAAGCTATAAGGTTTGTGAAAAAGGGACAGTCACAGGTCAGGAACTTTGTCACAATCCTTGTGCACGACTGAGTGTCCCAGCCCTCCAGAAGTATAACCTGTTGGGTCTCCTCCTAACTCAGAGATCTGGAGACATGTTTTTCTTTCATTGCAAAAGAGACACTTTGGGAGTTCTAAAGGGAATCTGCAGTTGGGAAAAATAATACTTCAGCCACATTATGCTATCTGAGACAGTTCATTAATTTTTCCCAGGCTGCTTTCTTAAGGATAAAGATCATAGATTCACACCTCCACAAGAAAAGCTGAGATTCTCCTTAGCCAGTTCCTTACTTTCAGTGACTAAACCATTAGCTTCAAAAACTGATTTTGAACATGGAAAATAGGAAAACTTCTAAGACTAATCAAGTTCTCTTTAGTCTGGTTCAGATATAATCAAATGATGCCAAATTTCTTCTTTGAATAGCACAGAATATAATTAGAACAGGAATAACTACGTCCTTGCTACCTGTTAGCAAATCCTCACTTCATAGTGAGTTTTATATATAGATTCTATATAGATCTTGCTGTTTTCAATATGTCAAATATGTCTCTCTTTGTATTTAAAGAAACAGCCTATTTCACATTTATGATAAACTGCTTCACAGCAAGTCACATCAAACAGTTGTAGGATGTAATTTTATTTAATAAGATTAGCATACTTGATATTCAGACCCTTGACTTGTTTTGAGGGATCTCTATACCAGCACAGAAATATAATGTTCTCTGCCATGTTTCTTTGTTAAATTGAGACAAGAAAATCATAGGCATTGGAGTGGTCCTCAAAGAGTTTTATTTACTGAAATCTTGCCGATTTCTTTAATACATTTCCTAGGATGAAAGTTTTATATTTTTCTCCAAGCTTGAACATCTTTTCATAATGTGAGGTCAAGAATATTGACAAAACTCACAAAAATTGTCATGCAGTCCTTTTAAAAACTATTTGTTTTTATAAGGGACAAGAGGGAAAATATATTTTGTTCCCAACAGTAAGATCCAAATAAGAATAAAAATACATTACCTTTAATGATTTGAAGTTTAATGATTTTATTTGTACAGGAAGAGTTGTATCCTTTGCAAGTATATTTGAGCTAAAGTACAGCTTCATTTTGCAAATCTGGAATCTCTGCTTCATTACCCATTAAGTCTAGCATCACTTTAGCACATAATATGATGAAATAATCTGAGGAGACAGTTTCAGAGAAAACAGTGCTAAATTATTGTCTGTGTTCTGACTTTGACTCTGTTTTAGAGGAGGAGTATTATACCTACTAAGAGAGCATTAGACCTTTTTTTTTTTTTTTACTTTTATCACCATTCAGTCCTCTGAAAAATAATCCTCAATATTTACGTATCCCTTGCCCAGGGGGCAAATTTTCATGAGATGAAGGTACAATTGCATGCAAAAGTCCATGTAATTAAACAAAAATTCTTTAGTCCAAAGTGTCTAATTGAGCTATTGTCTGATTGATAATGCTGTTTGATAACCTGCTGAAATTATGACAGGTAGTTCATGCTTTCTTCTCATTGACTTTGGTATCTTTTTCAAATGTTGCAAATTACAGAATATATTAAAGAAATGGGAATGGCAGAAGGAATTGGTCAAATGTTTAGGAGATTGAACTCCTTGCACAAATCTGACCATTTTCAAGGGCTTGGATCACAGCAGCGACAAATGCTAACAGAAATACATCTTCTTGCACATGAGAAGGATGAATCATGCAATATGACCTCACAAATACATGTCAATGTGTGCACTGGGGAGATGGAGAAAATAATAAAGGTTTTGACTGATGATGATTTAAAATCAATATTTGCTTAAATTTTTTTCACACAATAAGTCTCTTGAACATCTTAACAATAAATACAATAGAAATTGCTGTACATTCTCTTATTTGATTACAATTAAACCAACTCTCATTCTTAAGGTAAGAACTTAATTACAATGTACCTGATTGCTATTTTTTCCTGTTTCCAACACATAGTGATAAAAAGCTTCCAGAAAATCTTGAAAGAGTAGGTATGGGGTAGTAGAGGGTTAAGTCTAGAGAACACTCAAACCAGATTAACTCAAAATATGTTCATATTATATAAAAGAAATGGTCAGAAAATCAGATTTCAGTCCTCTGAATATCATCCATATTCAAATAATTTCATCCAACTCAAATCACATTAAAACATCCTAAACAGGTTCATATTCAAATTCCATATTCATAGTGCTGAAATCCATTTTGTTTTAAAATTATGCCTGTCTTTTAGCTGTGCTAATATTTTTAGCTGACTGCTTTGGCAACACAACCTCTGGCTTCCAAACATTTTCCATTTCAAAGCCACCAAACTGTGAAGTACAGGAGTGAAATTCACCAGGCATTGGAGGACAATCTCATTGCAAATATAAAAATGAGAAAATTTTAGCCAGTAGAAGTAGATTTCCTCCTAGTCCCCAAAGTACTAAGTTCAAAGACTTATTCCACTCCCCTGAGATCAAGGTACAGTAATTTTGTGCCAAATATGTTGTCCGCTACCATCTGGAAATAGAATATGTACAGAAAAATAACTTTACAGATTGTCAGGATTTCTGGATAGCTCAGGGAAGTGACAACTGTGCATGAATAGTCAAGGTGTGCCAGACTCATGGCCAAGGCACAGACTGACTCAGGTGCATGCAGACAGCGAGATGGATGCTTGCAGAGATGACCAGAGGATTGGGCATGTCTTCCCTGGCAGAACTGCAGGTGCACAGCAGCAATTTTGTCACCTGGGCACATCAAACTTCACGTTCATATGTTACAGGGCACGAACATCCACATTCTCAGCCAAGATTTCCCAAGAAAGAAATGAGGAAGAGGGGTAAAGGAATCTGATTGGACTCACTTTCAAATCAAGAAGATGTGATCCAGAGAGGCTTTATGGGGATATGGCAAGATTTCTGGCATATCTCCAGTGCTAGCCTGGTTTAGCCAAACTTCAGTGTATGGTCTTTCAAAGGCTGGTTAAAAGGGAGCTTTTTGCCTTTTAAAAAAGAAAGTTTATTTTCTGGAACTTTTACAGAAAAAAAATACTTTCTGTCCAAGTGAAAGTGAAAATGTATCTCCAATTGCTCGCTATGTGCTCCTTGGTCAGCTGGTGTTATAATTTGCCTGTTATGGAATACTTCTTAGAAGACCCTAAGGGATGAGAGAGCAGGCATGAGAACAAACACAGATTTGCCACATTTAAGTGGCATTCTGATATATAGATGATGATGTACCCTGTTTTGCCTCACAGCCCCATTTCACTTCAAACCACCTTTGTAGGTCATGTATCTCAAATGTTTGCTCTGCAGTGACTTCTTTCTTCTACAGTTCTGCACCAGATGGATGCAGAAGTAGAAGTGGACAGGGCATGAAACTGTATTTCCCACCCTCAGGCTGCTGTCAGGGCAAGCAGTCCATGTTTAAAAGGGCAAATCCCGGACATTATTTGTTGTACCTGATATCTGACCCTGTCCCATCATTGCACAAGGACCGAGAGTCTTGTAAACGTGGGTTTCCAGATTTCTGAGCTCTTCAACTTTGAAAAAGTAATTTTCAGAATTGTTTCATGTCTTGATATATGCTACAATGATTTGTCAATATTTAGTATGAACAGTAGTAGGATAGAAGCCTGAATAAATAATAGCAATTCCATTATCTTTTATCAATCCTGTAATCTGATCAAAATAGATATCAAATTAGTGAAACCAAATTATCCTGCCATAAAGTCATATTGATTACTACTATTTCTTTTGCTAGACCTAATTTAATATGATGCTTTATTTTTTATTGTTGTCAAATGGCAATTTTGTCTCAAATTTATTCACACTTTCAAAAGATAAATGTATGTACCATACATGTACATCACTCTTGCACATTAGTGTTTTCTGCATCTGGGCAAAATAGTGAGGAAAACCTTTCTTGTTGTTCTTTCTTAGGCAACTCCTATAACAGAAATACCATGTGCTTAAGGGGAGGATAGGCCCATTTCTAGAATTCCCAGATTAATTCAATCCAGCACTTTAGTACACAAATGTAACCAAATGATGAACCAAAGAGATCTGCTTAATTATGTGCTTAAATGCTTTGCTGAATTGGATATACAGCTTCTAGCTTCTAAAACTTGACAGAATTAAAAGCCATATTTTCCACTTAGATGACATGTCAGCTGATTTTCACAAGAAAGGGCAAAGCTGCTTCTCAAGTCAATAGACCACGTTCTGATTGCAGGTATATCCCAGAGATCCCACAGTTACTCCTGAGAACTTATCATCTTCTCACCTGAAAACATCTTATTTTGAACAACTGGAAATAAGAGACCACACTAGCCCAGGAGAAGCTGTGTATGCTTACATACAATCAGAGCTCACATATTTCTCTTTGATGAAATGATGAAGAGCAATGTCAGAAATTGACTACATAAGAATAAGAAAATTAAATAAAGTCTTAATATTTCCTAATTATCAGTTAAAGAGGAAAAAAATAATCTCAGAGGTAACCATAGAAGTGTTGCTAAAGTCAACATATTTAGCCTCAGGAATTGTATGTGATGGAATGAATACATATCTCTATGGCTCTACAGCTACTAAGTAAAAACATAGATAAACACTTGCAATGCATTCATAGCACAAATGTAACTTTATCTACTCAGTGTAGAATTTCTTACTTCTATCTGCCCTTACTATAATTCTTCCCTCCTAATAAGAAAGAAAACCACCGTGAGTCTGGTTGAATTTTTTTTTTTTAATCCAAAATAAAAAATATTTTTAAGTTTAATAGATCAATATTACAGCTTCTTAAAACCACAGATGAGGTCAAGGGAGGTTATCTTTCCTCTCTGTGTGATGTTAGTGGGCAACATCTGGAGTATTGGGTCAGATCCTGGGCTCCCCAGCACAAGAATGACATGGAAATTCTGGTGCAGGTCCAGAAAAGAGCCACAGAGGTAACTAAGGGACTTGAGCATCTGATGTAGAAAGAGTGAGGGGCATGTTCACCCTGGAGAAGAGAAGACTCAAGGAGATATTTTAAAAATATCTGGCAGAGGGCGTAAAGAAGATTCAGCCAGACTGTTATCACTGGTGGCAACTGAGAGAAAAAGAGACAGTGGGCACAAACTGAAATACAGGGGGGTTTACCCATAGTAGATGTAAAGCACAAGAATTGTCTGGAGAGTTTATTGAGTCTGCATCCTCTGAGATATTCAAAACCTGACAGGATGAGGCCCTCAACAACCAGCTCTAGCTGATACTGCTTTGGACAGGGGGGTGGATTACACCATCCTCAGAGGCCCTTCCTAACCACAGTCATTTTGTAAGTCTTGAACAAAAGATTGGTTTCTACTGTTAAAGCCAGAATGTCCATGAGGATGCAGATGTTTTGCCAGGATCAGGAATAGAGCATACATGATCTCATTCTGCTACAGGCTCCTGCAACAGAACTAACCTGCCAGACTTGTGCCCAACTAGGCATAAAAAATCCAGCTCAACAACATTTTCTGATTTGAGATGAGAGAAAATAATAAAAAATGGTTAATAATTCCAGTTCATTTTCTTACTTTCTGAGAAAAAGAAATGCAACACGTGTGTCTTTATCACTTTTACTTCCTAAATTTTTCTGTGCTCTGAGAGGAGATCTAACTACTTATTTTTGCCATTTTCTTATACATGTGGTTATCCAAAGAGCAGTGCTGAAATAGATTGTGAGTTGTCCTTGGAGAGACATTCAGCCCAATTTGGAGTGAAGGTCCAAATTGAAACAGGCTGCCCAGGGAAGTGGTTGAGTCACCATCCCTGGAGGTATTTAAAATATGTGGTGCTTAGGCACATGGTTTAGCAGTGAGCTTGGCAGTGCTTGGTTAATGGGGTTGTGCTCAATGATCTTAAAATTCTTTTCCAACTGAAAAGACTTTACAAATCTACAAAAGTCAAGTGGTTTAACTGCAGTATGACATACACAGATCTTTGTGAAGACGCAAGGACCATATCCTGGTTTTGCCAGGAATTGTTTTCTTCCCAGTAGCTGTATATTGCTGTAGTTTGGATTAAGTATGAGAGTAATGTTGATAATATACTGATGTTTTACTTATTGCAAAGCAGTGCTTACACTAAGTAAAGGCCTTCTCATAGTGCCCTGCCACTGAGGAGGATGTGGGTCACAAGAAGCTGGGAGAAGACACAGCCAGGACAGCTAACCCCAATTGACCATAGTTGTTTCATATGTTCCATATAATATGGTGTCAGATTAAAAAATAAAACTGTGAGGTGTTGGCCGGGGCGGGGGGGGTGGTAGTGGTCTGCTGCTTGGGGCTGATTGCTTTGCATCAATCAGAGGATGGCAGGCAATTCTATTACACACATAATTTTATTACACACATAATTTTATTACACATTGTTTTGCATGTTCTTTATCATTGTCATTATTTTCCCTTCTTTTTCTGTCCTATTAAATTGTATTTATCTTAACCCATGAGTTTTAACTCTTTTTCTGATTGTCTCTCCCATCCCACTAGGGGAGAGTGAGCGAACAACTGTGTTGTGTTTAGCTGCCTGCTAGGTTAAACACAGCAGACCTTTACAAATGTCCAGGGTTAAGAGCATGTTCCTAAGTATCTCTTAGGTCTGTAGAGGCTTAAAGGAAACCATGGGACAAGTCAGACATCCAAGAATGGATCTGTATATACTAGCAGGTATCATACCTCATAAAGTTAAGTATTAGTGCTTTCATAGAAAATCATAAAGGTGTGTTAAGAAATACCACTTCTACAGCCATTAAGCTTGTCTTAAAGAGGGCTGTTTGCAACCTTCTTTCAAAGGTGTCTGCTGACACTTCTAGCCCACAAAAAAGACACACACAAAAGTCTTTTTGCCTTGAATATGCAACTTCATGGTGCATTACTCCTCAAGTGGCTCAGAGCTTAGCCCATATAGCCAAAAAATCAAGGAGACTATGAGCAAACCTCTTAAATGTGTGACAGATTCAATCAGGCCTTGGATGTGGTGTAAAACAGACTGCTGTGACAGAAGTTACAAATGCTCATATCTTGCTTAGGCACCCAAATTTAGACATTTTGTTCTTATGAATACACCTTTCACCAAGAAAAATAACAATATAGAAGTAAGGACTATTCCTACTGCTTTATTATAGTAATGTGTGATGGTGTTGTATCCACAGTACTCTTTCCAGATGTACTCATGAGCACGTCTATAAATGTTACTTTATGAGTAACTTTTCAAATATTTAAGCAGATGGAGCACCTGCTTCTATGAAGTCTATAAAGAGGGTGAAGGTGTTAATAAAGGCTTCATTATTGGCACAGCAAATGTGAGAAAGATTACTATCACTTGTAAAAGCAGTAAACACTCTTGAGAGCTGCAGTCTGCATGTGGATGACAAAACCTTTCCAAAAGTCTCTTCCTCTCTCATCACCAGATTGTATTAGCAGCCTAGCAAAACAGGAGCTCACTATTAAAGAGACAGAAGCAAGGCAGGGTAAAATGCTGGAAGTAAAGCCACATGATAGTAGTCATGGTGAATAACTCTAGCTGTAAAATTTCATTAAATGAAATTAACTTTATAGTCACAATAAAACTGGAAATAGGAAAGGTTATGTTCTTTTTGGAGAGAAAAGCCTAGCTGTTCCAATTTTAGAGAGAATCACATAGGCATTTAGAAGTGTCTGCAAATATACTATTAAGCCCTGAAGTTCAGCTACAATGAACCATGAAAGAGGAGTAGAAATCTGCATGAAGTGTAATGTAAGGTATAATCCTATTAAAATCACATGAAATCTATGAATCTACAGTGGGTGTGCATGTGCACAGCAGCAAGTCCCAGGAGGCGAAGCTTCAAGAATGTCAGTCTTTGTTGCTATAGAATGTGACATGTATTAGTTTAGTATTCCTCTTACATTGTTAACTTACTATTCACTTTGCCACCTTCTCCCACATCAAACACAATGATTGCAGTGAGAATATTGCCAAGGCCTCTCTTGCCTCCTTGCAGCCTCAAAAATTGCAATCTCCTTTGTGAAGTGCTGTTTAATTGCAGTGTTTCCCCTCCTCTCAGAGTGTTCAGCATATTTTTTAGAATTCCTAATAAAAGATTATAAGCCTCAAAGACTTGGACATCTAAACTGGGACAGCAGCGGCTTCTGGATTCCATCCCCAGTCCTGTTGTGCTGTTTGGAAACATAGCATGAGACATTTTCTTTTAAATATTTCAGACACAGCATGATCATTTAGGTGTTTATTTGAATTCACCAAAATGTTATTGATATTAGTATGAGTTGCATAACAATAACAATTAGTATTGAGTGACTTCTTTCCTTAGAATAAAGTCCTCTGTTTACATCGAAACAAGGGGAAGGGAGGTTTGGGTCATGATAGGGTGAAGGACAGGAAGAATTTGCTAGCCAGAGTTCTTATTTATAAGCATTCTAATTTCTACATATAAAACAAGGAGTATACTGATCAAGATCATATCACCATTTAAGTTACCTGCTTAGTCCTGTTGGCATTCCCTACAGGGCAGTTCCTCAAATCAAAGGACTGAGTCTCTTCAGGAGCCTCCTATTAATTTTCTGGGGGGAGGACAGGAAGGAAGAGAGAGAAAGAGAGATGGAGAGAGAGAGAGAGAGAGATGTATGCCTATATATATTTATTTTGTATTATGTGAAACCTGGCAACAACCAAACAATATTTTGCAAGGTAATGATGATATGTTTGGGAGTGACTACTCTGTTATTGAAATTAACCTTGTTCACCTGCAACTTAACCCCTTGTATTTCCAAACACTGCTTTACATACACGGAATTACATATAGTTTAGATTTATTCTTCAGGATTTCAGAATCTAACAACATACCTCTGGAATGAATAGAATATCTGTATTTTGTCTGTAGATCAGCTATGCTTTCAGAAGCAAACTATAGTTTGGTATACATCAGTATTTAACCTGGGTGCATGATACTGTCAGCAAATACCAGTTACTTCTGCAACAAGGAAGATAATAGAATCATAGAAAGGTTGGGTTTGGAAGGGACCTTAAAGATTTTCTACCTCCAACCCCCCTGCCATGAGCAGGGACACCTTCCACTGTTCCAGGTTGCTCAATGCTTAAGCCTGGCCTTGAACACTGCCAGGGATGGGACACCTGCAATTGCTCTGGGCAACCTGGTCTATTCCAGTGTCTCACTATCCTTTCAGTAAAGAATTTCTTCTGATATCTAATTTGAACCTCTTCTCTTTCAATCTAGAGCTGTTCCCCCTTGTCTTATCATTACAATTCCTGGTGAAGAGCCCGCGCTGGCTTTCCGGTACGCCCACTTCAGACCCTAGACTGTAGCTGTGAGGTCTTTATGCAATTTCTTTTCTCCAGACTGAGAGACTGCCTCCTAACTTTGTCAGCCTGTCTTCATAGGAGAGGTGCTTCAGACCTTTTATCCACTTCTTGCTCCTCTCTGGGCTTTCTGCAACAATTCCATGTCCTTCATACTCTGTGGACACTTGAACAGCACACAGCACTGCAGGTGGGGTCTCACCAGAGCAGAGTAGAGGGACAGAAACCCCTGCCTTGGCCTGCTAGCCACACTGCTTTTGGTGCAGCCCAGGGCTGGCTTTCTGGGCTGTGAACAGACACTGATGGCTCATGTTGAGTTTTTCATCAACCATCACCCCCAAGTTCATCTCCACAGGACTGTTCTCATTCAATTCTTTATCCAACCTGTATACTTCCTTTTCAAAAGGGCAGTCCTCAGGACTCAAGTAGGAAAAAAAAGTTGATGTCCAATATCAGAACAGATCAAGAACAGCAGAACAAGAAAAGTTCACAGTAGAAAAGATTTAATTCAGACTTCATCTAAATGTTTAGAACAGAGAATGATATTTTATTAACTCTTATGTTTCAGATATTCTCTTAAATATTTAAAACATTATACTGTTATCAACATATATATATATATAAAATTAATGTTCACAATGGCATTTTTTTCTTAAACCAGTCATCTAGCTTGAAAAGCTTGTAGAAGAAGACATCACAGATTGTCAGAATAAGTGGTGCCTCTGAAAGAGTAGCTGTCTTAGAATGCAGAAGGATTATCAGAAGCTCCAAATACTACAGAATTTAATTAGCATCTTGTTAAAAAGAAGCACTTCATTGCACTTTAAAATTTTTTTTTGTATGTGGATCGTCAAACAGAATATAAAGATGTGTAAAATCTATGACAACCCCTGGGAGATGCAGCCATGCAGTGATCCAAATTATTACTAAGGCAAACTAGACAATATAAAGCAATGGTGAAAAAGATGGGAGGGAATAATACACCTTATATAGCAATTCTGTAATCCAGACTTCTTAGAAGCTGGGAAAGGTGGTAGCCTGCCTTGGCTGCCTGAAGCTCCATCTTCTCAATAGCATCCCATGCAGATTCATTTGGACAACCATGGGCAGTTTACTCAAAGAAATTTTGGAGAACCCTCCTAACACACTGGCCTCCAAGAGTACCCTTCAAAATCTTTGGGTGCCCTTACTTACAATCACCACAGCAATGAGGATAATTAGGAAACATCACAATTGTGAAAATTCAGTGACCGTATAATTTTTGTCAGACAATCTCGCCTCTCTTCCATGCATAAAAATAGAGCAATATGGTAGAATATGTTCAAAATAGGTGGAAAAGAAGGGATAACACACCAAAGTGTTTTAATAAAAAGTCACAACAGAAGCGCTTGGAAAATAATATAGAAAATTTAAAGCAAAAGTTACCATCACAAGTCCACTTACCTGGTTGCTGAGCAACATGTTCATTTGTAACAATCACTGAGCTTTATAAAACATGGTTCGTCTCTTTGCTGGAGGTGATATATAGATTTCTCAGTCTGTAATCGAGAGATGGCCAAACTTTGAAAAATACACAATAAACCAGCAGGCTTCAACTGAAATCCAATTTATTTTATGGTCTCCAGCAACAATTTCTATAACCAAGTGCTAAATGTTTGGTCAATATTACTTTCCTTACTTCATGCTTTGCAATTAAATTATGCTGCTATATAGGGAAATGATAATTATAGCACTTGAGAACCACTTTGTACTTCCAAAGCTCTATTCAAAAGTTAATTACTAAAAAGTGATATAGCTTGACCCCTCTGGCTGTATACTCTGGCAGGGCTATACACAAGGGACATTTCTGTGAGGTTAGCAGCTTTCTCAGTCTCTCCTGAACTGTGCCACAGATTTCCTGAATGAGTCTTGTGAGATAACTTAGGTGCAAATTTTGCTGATCCTGGTCACAGGCAATCTAAACAAATAACTTACAATTACTTCATTAGGATTTCATTAGCCCAGCTGACTAACACTGTACTCTGTGAATAGCCTTAATGAGGGATCCTCATGGCAGAGTAAAAGAGTAACAATAAATCTAAAAAAATGAAAGAAAAAAATTGTTATTGGACTTCAATATTTTTTTACTTCAAAAGAGTAATGAGCATAGTAAAAAATTCTTTTTCAAGACTTTTCAACCTGAAAGTGTTTTCTTAAAACCTTGAAATATTCACAGACCTACTTCCATAGTCATTAATTGTGGAAAACCAGCAGCACAGATGCTATTTTCTTAAAGAACAAAACCAGAAGATGATTAATAATTAGGGTACCAATAGAAAAGATTTCATGTTGGCTGCATGGTCTGTCCTTTGCTTTATATTTACATACAGTACAGCACAAGTTCTAGCGCTTATCCATATTTGGAAGTCAAGAAAATGAGTAACTTTTCTTTGTCTTCACTACTGGACAGAAAACGCAGTATCTAAATGTACTTTCAAAACCACTCAGATTATCAGCAAAACTGTTTTCTCTTTCCACATGTTAAAGTGTCTTAGATATTTCCAATGCTGTCTGAGGACAGGCTACAAAATTGTGAGACCCCTTTTATTCACATTAATTATTGGGAAAAGATACTTTTTAACAGAAACAATGTGTTGTCAGTTACTCTTATGAAAATAGCAAAGTTCTCTTGTAGGTGGGATATAAAAGTAAAATTTCTAACAGCTCTGGCCAGTCTATCATATCTGATAATTTTTTAAGATATATGAATATGTAGGGGTTTTTTTAATTTTGAGACGTTTAGGATACACTTGATCTACTTGATGGTTTTATCTATGCTAAGATACTTTACAGTACATGGTCCTTTTTGCATTTTCAGTTGTCCTTCTGGAAACTGTGTGAAAAACGTGAGTTATTATTGTGACTGTTACCTGTCTATGATTCTGCTGTTTGTTATGAAAAAAAATAATAGGTTAACACAGAATTGTAGGATTTTGTATTTCTGTATAAATTCAGAACATGACTTTAGGTAACAGACGTTATCAAAATATACAGGGATAATATAGCAGATCTTGCACATTGTATCTCTGAATATACCTTTATACCCATAGGAAAGGTGTGAAGTAATGGTCAAACAGAGATGACTTCTAAAAAATGCAGATCCTCCAAATATTGGGAAGAAATTACCCATGGAGAAAAGCATACAATGTTCAATTGCATCTTGAAACCTCCAGTGATGGGGACTCTGCACTCTTCTAGTGATTGGTTGTTCACGCTGTAAATGAATTTTTTTCTTATATCAGGGTGAAACCTATGCCATTCAATTTGTACCTTTTGCTTCTTGTCTTCTCCATGTGGCTCATTGTGAAGTGTTCCTCCATCGTTGTAGCTACCCTTTAAAAACTGGAATATTGTGATGAGTTCCCCCAGAGCCTTCTCTTCTCCAGAGATTAAAGACCAAACTCCTTCAATCTTTCCCCACAGGGCAGGTTCTTTGATCATCTTCTTGGCTCTCTTTTAGACCTTTTCCATTCTGTCCACATCATTCTTGAATTGTGGGGATCATAGCTGGACACAGCACTCCAGGTGCAACCTGACAAGCACTGAGCAGAGTGGGATGATTGCATTTCTATCTCAGCTAGTAACGCCCTGTAGATGAGCCCAGGCTGTGGTTTACCTTCATTGCTGCAGCAGCACACTGCTGACCCGTGTTCAGGTTGTATTTCATCAGTACCCCGAGGTCCCTTGCAGCAAGGCTGCTCCTCCGTAATTAGCTATTTGCTAATTAAGCTATTTGCTTATTTTGTGTCAGATGTAGGACTTCGCGCTTCCGTGTGTTAATCTGCTTGCTAGCCCACTCTTCCAGCCTGTCCAGGTTTCTCTCTAAGATGTTTTTCCCTTCTGTTCTTTACACCTCATCACCCAGTTTGGTGCCATTGCCAAACATGGTGACAGTGCTGTCAATTCCATCCTCCGGATAATTTATGAAGATGCTGAACATGGATCACCATGGCCTGACAGCCAGTTTCCTACCCATCTTGCAGACCGCCCATCTAATCTGTATCTCACCAGTTTTTCTAGACGTTTTATACTTTTAGTAGAAGTATTGCAGTTTTAATTGGCTTTTTGACATACTGGATACAAGGCAGTATATACTGACAAAGCTCATAGTTGCACCCATAGCTAAAGGGAACTTGAAAAAATAATTTCTATTTGAAGGTTTTCAAATAGAGGTGGTGCATTTGTTTTTACTCCCTGGAGATTTTTTTTAAATGCAAGAAAGGCACATACATATCTCAAAGCATGCCATATGCTTTAATGTTCCCTAAAATGAGTTTGGAACAAAAACTGGCTAGAAAACACAATTTCTAGTGTGTCTGCAGAGTAATATCCCTGCTTGTAATGAACGAAATCTAATCTTTCCAATCAGTTTACACTCTGCTGCTTGGTATGACACGTGGTAAACTGATGTAGCCTTGAATAAATACCAGTAGTAATAATAACAACAGGGAAAGATCCATAGGAAAAGAGAACAATTATAGCATGGTTCTGCCTTACTGGTAATTTGAGATGCTGATTCACAGCATAAGGCAGTAGTGGAAATAAACCATGTCATCAGCTAGAGGAGGCAGATTTGGACATAATGGCAACTGAATATTAAAAAGCTGAATTGAAATCCAAGGTCACATCCAGAGCCAAACTGAATTATAAACTCTTAACGAAAATCTCTTAAATAGTAATGTTGTCATGACCTAGTGCCTTAGAAAAATACATGCTTTTCTAGATCTCTTAGCTCCTGGGTGGATGAAGTGTGGTCAGTTTGGGATCTTCATTTCTTCCATACTGTACTGCAGTTTAGGTAAAATTAAACCTGTACTATGCAGAAATAGGTGCCATTGTATGATGTCATTAGTACAATTTCGATTCAATTAAGTGTTCTTACACAACTTGCTATTTTCTTATTCTAAGATTTTCAATAAACTACATCTTAGAGCACTTCAGAAATACAAGGTTATATTTGATGATACATGACTCAAAATACAACATTTTCCTATAACAAATAGGTTTATGAAGACACTTGGATGGCACAGGTCTGTGTAAAATATTTGCATTGTGGCTTCTAAATTTGCACCTGAGAAAAAAAAATGTTGGAGCCTTGTTTTCAGATAATTTATAAGTGTGTATTACAATAAGCATCATTTAAAGTGCTACCTTGGAGAAGTTTTCCCTACAAAACAAGTTAGACATATTAGAAGTATAATTAATAATGATCCAGAAAACTTGGAAGTAGTGCAAAGCAGTTAATTTAAATATCAATTCTCTGACAAATTAGACATAAAAACTTTTAAAAAGAAAATTGTTTGGAGAAATGAACATTTAGAGAATTCATTGTTCTGGTTTCCTTGAGTAATTTTATGCAATATCATCCATGTGTTATATTTGATTTCTAAATTCCATTGCTTGTCCTACCAATAAGATGTCCAGTAACATTTCTAAACATAGGTAAAAAAGCACAACGGTGTCCAAGTTCACAGAAAATTTTGGACAAAGGACATGTTCTCCTTACATATAGTAAAATTTTAATTGCACCCCCTCCACCCAGTTTTCACACAGTAGCTGTAAAGTGCAGCTTTTAAGCAGTTAAAACATAGAGCAAAATAGCCACAAGACATCAAATGTAAAACATATGGTAACTCAAATACACTAAACACACCTAATGCTTACCTCATTTTTTTTTTCCTGTTGACCTAGAAATGTAAATACAAGACCCTTTGGATTCAGATTAGGTTACACAACAAGAAATAATTATTTGCTGATAAATTCTAAAGAGCACTGATACACTGATACTTTTGGATAACAACAAATACATATGGACTACTATCAAATTACTTATTAAGATTAAAGAAATCTTAATTTAAACATGTTATTGAAATTTATTGACCTTGTTACAAATTATAAGGCTTTCTGAAATTATGTGATGGCAAAGCTTAACTACACATGGAATCTGTTCTGCAGGAAACCTTGAAGCTTTTTCTAGGTTAAGGAAGCTGAAAAATTTAACCACAAGAAATGGCTACATGTCTTCTATATTTTTGAGCAAGCAGGCCTGTTACTTAGAAAAGTTGTTCAGCAGTGAAGTAGCTAGTGTAATTTAAACTATTGTTCTGTTTTTGTGGGAATATATTACTGAATGAAAATACAGCTGTTCGAGCTGCTGCAGAACAACTATTTCAAGCTAACACTAGACCCTGAAAAACAATTGTACTGAAATTTTAATTCGTCAGCCAATACTAGTCATTTAGATAGGGGGAAAAAAGTTGCTTTTTTGGAGAGAATTCCAGCACAGAAAAAGAGGTGTTAGATATCCTGTCAGTTGTAGAAATTTACGTTTTGACTTTTGATAAAACACTACTTAGACTGTCCCAAATCCATGACAACCATTCAGTTAAGAAATTGAAAAATTTTTTTACATATAAATATGTAAATAATTAAACAGTAATTAAGACATTTAGAGAGTGAAATGTAAAAGATTTAATTTTTAAAATTTGCCGTATTTTTCATAACCATGTCTAATTAGTATTTCTCACTATAAACTAAGAAACTGAGATTTATTAAATTATCTAATAATCTGATTTGCAATTTTGTCTTTTCATCAAAGACACGAAAGGTATGTCCCGAAATTATCTTGAATAGCAACTAAATTAGTGATTGGTTTTCAAATATTCCTTACAGCCAAGCCATAAAGTCAAAGGGAAGTTCAGGGAAGTTCAGGGAAGGGAAGTTCAGGAAAGTTCAGGGAAGTACGGGGAAGGGAAGTTCAGGGATGTTCAGGGATGGGAAGTTC
>VXBC01009753.1:987924-1045766 GCA_013399945.1 Ploceus nigricollis
AAAAGTATTATGGGTAAGATAAGCAAACTGCTACAGGGAGAAAATTTATCTGATGTTATAACCACTGAAAAGTAGCCTCACATTTAGATGCATAAAAGAAAATCAGATAATTTGAAAAAATTAGATTCCTCACCTATTGCCTTATGTATGAGATAGTTCAAACCCTTTCTTAGTCCAACAAATGATGTAAGTACAGTCACCTCTAATTTCACTGAGATAGTCTTATAAGAAGCTGCAACTTCACCTTAGTAATGGAGAATATTTGTCCATACACAGTCAATTGCTATCCCCTATGCAAAAATGTCTTCCTTTTACTATTCTGGTCTTGAGATCTTACTGAAAGGATAATCAGGGTTAACATATGATATGAGTGTGGTAATTCTTGTCCTTGCTACCAGAAAACCAACTGATACTGAAAGCCAAATTTGGCACGTGTCTATGTACTTTGATCATTGAGCTGAACAGCACAACAGTCAAAACCAGAAAAATTTGTCTAGATGCTTTTAAGTAAGAACAATTAGAATTATTTCATTTTATGAACTGCCAAGTATAATCCACTCCTTTAGAAAGAGTGAAGAAATTTTTTTCTCCTGTTTCAGACACTTTTTTCAGTATAGAGTGAATCTCTACCTTAAGGGAATTTTTTTTTGCCTTGAATATTGAGTAGAAAGGGACTAGCTGAGACTAGATAGGTAATTTTTAGATGGGTAACATCACATGGGATAAATCCTACCTAATAAGTTATTACTCCCCACAATGATACTTCATCCATATTAAGCATTAAATACTGTGAATAGTATCTCAAACTATTTTATGTTGTTTCCAGTCTTTGTGCTCAATTAAATTAATGATATTGTATTTATTGAAAACCAACTAGACCAATTATGTTTTGCATCTCGGGACAAATTCTAAAGCCCTCATCATTCCTCTCTTTCAGCCCAGGATGCATCTGTTACTGGGTAGCCAGAGTGAGTCTTTCTAATATTCTTAAGCCACCATCTGAGATAAGGCTGCCATGTGTCCAGGTTTTCCATGACACTTGGTCTCTTCCAGATGGAAGTTTTCTCGTTCAGGATTTTGAGCACTTCTATTATTTGTCCAGGAATTCTTGGCATATAGCTGCTCAGTCACAGCAAACTATTTCCTTCTGAAAAATCATAGTCTGAAATATGGCAGCCCTAATGACAGGAAAACCATCTGTCGTTGCTGTAGAGCTTAGATTTTAGCATAGATAGATATATTTATCTGGACAGCTGCAACTTTGCAATTGCTGCACTAATCAATACTTTTTGGCTGCAATTTTTGCAGCAGCAGCAGTTACATTTACATTTTCTTTCCCAGCTGCAGATGCACCAAGAGAATGAAAAGAGAGGAACAGCAAGGAAAAAGCACAAGCAGGGATGCTGATTCAGAATGGATTTTCTTTAGGATCTCTTTCCTTCACACATTTTAGTGTGTGAAGCCGATCAACAGCTATTGACTTCAAGATGACAACAGGAATTGCAAACTGCACCACTGTGCAAGGCTCCTCTGACTTACAGAGCCAGCTCACTGCTGTGAGAATTCATTGTCCATTCACTGGAATGTGACCACTGCCACACTGGCACTTGCTGCCCAATTTGGCAGAGGAGATCAGTTGTTGGTATAGTGAAAAATGAATAAACTTACTAAAAATATTCTGTTGCTGCAAACTGCAAAACTCTAAAATTCAAAAATCCCATCATGTTTTGGCACACAAGAGTGGAGTTATCTAATTGCATTGATAAAACTACAGGGACCTACATTTCTATCATTTTTCAGTGCAAGACTTGAACTGGAAGCTGTCTTGCAAGAAGAAAATCCTTCCCAATGCACACTGGGAGAGTAAATGGCAAAGGTATTTTTATAGGAGAACTAATTTGTTTTTGTTTTTGCAGAAAGACTGATTTGTCACTACAAACAATGTTGATATTGATGATGAAACCTCTACTTTTATTCAGAAAAATTTGCTAACCTGCCTTCCCTGCCTTCATGGTTTGTGAAGTCTGTTAGTGGGTTGCAGGATAGAACAAGTGCCTAAGTATTTGTAAAATTACAGTAAAATTTCCACTTCTTCTCTGACCTTTTTATTTATAGCTGCTGAGTCTGAGGACTTGTCAAGTTATGGCAGGTTCTCTTTAATGATTTCCTGGTTGAAGCTCATCCATTCCAACAAAAGGAGGGAGCTGGGAAATGTGGAGATCCTAGAGACCATTAGAATCCTTTCTTTCCCTCATCTTGTGATGAGTCCAGGTGAAGCAATTCCAGGGAGAGACTCTAATTCCTTGAAACTTCAGGGAAGAGGGTGAGTTGTTGTGATCTTCTGCTTGATGTCCTTCAGTCTTTCTATGTCTATGACCATCTAATCTTTCTCTCCCATCTCCCATTCCAGCTCTTTTTTTTTCTTTTTAACTCATGATCTGCCATAATTATTTGGATATTCCTCCTTTTTCTACTGCTACAGGAATGGGCTGATGCCTGTTTTTAGGGAGAAAATCAACAAGGACACAGATGTAATCAGGAGCATAAAGGAATTTTTAAAAGAAGACATGTACATGAAATTGTCTATTCACAGCAAAACATACTCCCAGTGTTCAGCTTTGTTCAGTACAGAGAAATTTCTGTGCTGAATGTGAATATTTGGTAACCATTTTACAGATCAATGCCCAGTGTCCTCATGAGCCAATGTGAACACTTGACACCCCAGAAACTAATGTTGTCAATGAACAACAAAGGTTTAATCCTTTATTTCTGTTTGTTCACAATCTGGGTACTTCTCACATAACTTAATGGTCCCTATTTCTGTACTGTCAGAGAGGAGGACAAAGAAATCCTTGTCTATGCTATTTCATAGTTTTGTAGATTCCTATTACATGCCTTTTCTGTGTTGTAGAGGCCCAGGCATAAGCATATTTTGTCTCAAAGACTCTTACTGGTGCAACAGGAAAATTGCGAATAGAAGAGTTCTGCAGATGTGGAGCAGCACTGTCCACCACCATCACACAAAATCTAGTTTACCTAAGAAGTGTGCACCAGGATAATCATAAAAAGAAGTGGATCAGTATACCCTCCCCCTCTTTTTCCTCTCTTTCTCTTTAATTTTCTTTGTTTTACTGCCCCACCTCCAGACCACCCACATGGTAGGACCAACACAGGACCTAAGGACTGATAATATTCTTTGTCCCCTTTCTCTCTTTTCAGCCGTAATTCTTCTCCTCCCTTGCCCTGACTGGACAAAGCACTGCTATCATATTCTACCCTGTACTCCACACTGAAGTTTGTGGTCGGAGTGGGGAGCTTCTGGAAGTGTGTTGTGACTTGTGAGCCCGCATCTTTGAGAAGCTTGTTGCAGGAGATGAGAGCTTATTGAAGTGTACTGTAAAATTTAAGGCCTTGTTAGACAACATTTTTTGAGTCTAAATAGTGGCCTGGTTGACAGAGTTAAGATGACTATATTACAAGAGTATATGTGTTCCCTGACACATGGTCTGCTGTATTTGTTCAGATTAATGAGAATTTACAGCAAGCATCACACATTTCACACTGGTGGGTATGACATATGTTGGCATTCTCACATCATTTCATGACCTTTGAACTGAAAAAAGAGCAATCAAAAGTTATTCATGACCTATTACCACAGGAAAAATGAATGGAGCATGGGGAGACTCAGGCACAATGTGCATATCTCATGTCATGGCTACTCGGCCTCAGAGAACAGTTCATGGTCTTGCTTTCCTAACTCATTTCTTTGATTCATTAACCAGTCTTCAGGTAGATATTGAGCCATCCTATAGAAACAAATATTTTGGCACCTGATCCTGATAACCAAACCATATTTGGTTTGGTTATCAGGATCAGGATCAAAAAGTTCAGCCTTGTCATTTTCAAAGCCAGTTAAGAAGGAGGTACAAGTGCCTGAGCAGTGTTTTTAGTCAGTCACACTCTCTGCAGTCTGTAATTTGGGATTAGTCATCCTGGAGGCAGATGCTGTGAGGGAGGAAGGAGAAAGAAATAGAAGGCAAGAAGTTGTGTTGATTGAATGCGCTTTCCACCTGAGCTACTGGTGCATCTGCTTGCGCACTTGTACAGGAAAACCTCACTCTGCAATTATACCTCTTTTCTTCTTCCTGCTCTTTTTCCTCTAATGTCTGAGAAATTGTGGGTAATTCTCTCTTCTCCTGTGATTCTCTTGCATCTCAATGAAATTCTTTCTCTCATGGAACAGTCTCCCTCATTCCTAAAGGTTTTCTGAAGCTCTCCAAATGCTCCAGAGCTGCCTCTGTCCAAGAAGACATATGCCTGTTAAGTAAGAAAGTAAGCAGTTGTTACTATTAGTGAACCACTGTGGTGGTTCACTTTCTACAGATAAGAACAATTAGAACATTCTTACAAGGCTGCAATGGTATTTTCACAGCATCTTTCTCTTGTCTTTCGAGTCTTGAGTAACGCTGCGTCCTTCACATCTGCTATGTGCTCTGGGCAGGTGGGAACTTCCTTAACACAGACATTATAATAGCTGGGAAAATGGGTGATCACTGTAAAAGATAACATTGAATTGTTGCTGTGCTTTATTTAACATTCAAAACAACAGCATGAGCATGGAAGACCTGAGGCAAAAATTCCTCTTAAGAGTACCTGTGACTTTACATATCCATGTTTGAGGTGAAATGGTAGCTGCAGGAAGAGTACTTTTACTTCTATGCAAACGACCTGTAAATCATGTAAACATATGGGTACAAAGTAATTTATAGCCTGATGAAGGTAATAAATAGCTTGGCTAGATACTCAGCTGCTACAAAAGCTAATGGAGCTAGTCTAATTGCACCTTTTGAGTCCTATGCTGCTGAGTAGTATTTTTTTTCAAGTTTTTAAACCAGAATCCAGAATGTTACTGAAGTATTAAGGAGTTGGACAAAGAAGGGAGGGAATGCAATTTTGCATTAAATAACAGGAGACAGATCTTGCAGAAAAGTAACTCCGAAACCAACAGCAGGTGTCTTGCATAAATGTGCACACCACATTGTCTAGAGATCTAAACACTATGATACTCAGACATCACGTTTCCTGGCCAGAATATGTTAGATCAAGCCTCCTAACATCTCCCAAAATCCAACAAAATACAAACCTGCACATCAATTTCTGTCCCCAATAACACAAAGCTGTAGATAATTAAGTTTTGTCTTTATTATGTGTCAAAATATTTAATCTTTCTGGAGGTTATAGATAATATAATATATTCCTAAGTCTTTACAACATGTTTTGAAGGTAGTTAGTCAGTACAAATACTTGACAATTACCAATCATTCGTTTCTCAAAGGCTGTTTTACCTTTAAATCACCCTAATGATGCTGTCATAAAATATGGCTTGTTTACTATATTTTTTATGTGTGCTGTAGCTTGTATATCATTTCAATTACCTTCTATCTTTGCCATCTGGAAACAGGGAAAAGAACTTGTCTCCTTTGTACTGTATGGAAAATAATTACCAGTGATACTCTGTATGATAGCTAAAGGAGAATTTTTGCATCATAACTCGATTGCTCTTTTCATAAAACAAATTTATTTAGCAATATATACACCAAGAATTTATATATGATACTATTAAAAAGTTGCTTTAATTTCAGGAATTAGTTCTTCCAACTGGAAAAAAATAATATTTCAGAAATAATAATAAAGCTCTACCAAACATAATATTTTTATCACCCAGATATGATGCACAGGGTCACAGCAACCTGAGGAAACAATATGTTGTTTGGCAAAGCAGCTCCATCATGCCCTTTTTAATGTGATAATTAAAAACGGTGATTAGCAATAATGGTCAAATCCCACTTATTTAGTTCAGATTAGCAGATGAAACTTCAGATATTTACCTGAATTTAAACAGTCTATTTGAATGTAATGAGTAATGATAATAAACTCTTCCAATCTGCAGTTCAGATTCTTGGGCAGAATCTCCCTGAGAACAGTGGGGATCTTCAGATCAAAGGTCTGACCACTGGATTTTATTGCAGGAAGTGTTTCCTCATGGATTATGCAGGTATCACTCTTAAACAGAAGTCTTTTGCATCAGTTTTCTCTTTGTCCTTCTAATCTCAGAACTGGAAGAGAAGCAATACACAGACATAAGAATGAATGATGGGAGGCAGCAGATGTAGCCAAAACTTGCATACATCCAAGAGGAATGAAGATGTTTCAACTTGAATTGAAGGTGAGAAGAATTCCTTTACTCATCAACAGAAAAAATGAAAAAAAAAAAAGNAAACAGTATAACATAAGGGAAGAGGAATCCACATGTAAAAGCACAACAAACTACTGACTGGAAAATTGCAAAAATATCTTTGCCAGCTCTCAGTCATATTTTAATACCGTAAAAGGGAAAAAAGTTCCATATTTATTCATGATAAGGACACTGAAAAATATAAATACCTGTTTGTGTAAAAATTCAAAATTAATCAAATTTTGATGCCTGCAGGGATAAAGAGAATCTATAATGAAGTGCAAACAGTGTCAAAGAAATAAGAACAGTCATGGATCAAATTTATGATAAAAAAATTGCCCCCGGGAAATTTAGATTTTTCTCATGATGGTTTTACAACTTTATACAATGTAAAGATACACTTTTCATTTGGTTATCTGTGGCAGCAATATAAATACTTCTCCTTGCTGGTCAATATCTGATATAAAGACTAAAAAAAACAGCAGAGCAAACAGCTGCAAGAAGACTCATTTAAAATATTAAGTCTAATATAAAATTACTTTAACTTGTCTTTCAACTATTTGGAAACATTAAATTTACAACAGTCATTTCATATGGAAATTACTTCTTCCCCTTGAAGAGACTGATAACTAATCACATATTTCATGGTCCATGATTGTATGAATTTGCCCTACTTCAGCAAAGTGCCCAAAACCTGTACAACACTAATTCAATGACAAGGCCTAAGTATGAAGCTCAGAATGTCCTTCTTGCCTTTTCTTCATGCCTGCCTACAGAGACACTGGCAAGGCTTGTATTGCCTTGCTAATTGAGCATTAGATTAAGTGGACTGGTGTATTTGTTGTCTGGATTTTAGCAAATAAGTGGAAGAAATAATTGCCATCATAAGCACAGCCACAAATCCGCTTTACATTTTAATTTAATGTGTTTGCATGGGATCTTAATCCTTAAAATGGTTACACCCTACTGTAGCTAGCTATAAATGTGAGGCATAAAGTTTCCTTCTAATAGCATGTCATCAGCATTTGCATTTTCAGCCTGGAAAAAATCATTTTGGAAAGGTTGATGCATTTTGAAATATTGCAGTCAGTACTTTGCAAGCTGATCAAATACTGTATTTTGTAGGAAGAAAACTGCAATGGCATTGCTTTTTATAAAAGTTGTTAGACAAGAAGGCCAAAGAAATTTTAAATTGCTGCAATGAAAGCTGGTAATGTATTTAGCAAATAAAACTACCCACTTGTAAACAGTTCTAGGAACCAATGTAATCTAAAGCTTCTGTTTAGTTTTTGCCTATCAAACCAATTAGAATATACATAAACAAATATTTGAAGTTGAACTCATTTCTTCAGGGTATTATTACCTTATATACCTTAATGCTTTCACTGGTGGAATGAGATGGTGGTTAAATCTAGTGGTTAATAAATGTATTCATTTTCTGAGAAATTTTCTTTATTTTGGAAACAATCTTTTGGTCCATGTGCCAGGACCTGGAGGACTTCATGACCCCAAACAGCCTGTCAGGGCAGCCTCACTTGGAAGCCAAGGAGCCCAGGGCAGGCTCAGCCTGGGACCCCAGCACTCGGCTCAGCCCAGGCCCTGCTGAGCCCATTGGGGCTCCCCGGAGGGACCCCAGTCCTGCTTTGTGGAGCAGTTCCTCTCCTACTGCTTCCTGCAACCACATTGCACAGCTTACCATCATAACTGCTGTTGGATGCAAAAACTACATAGATCTTTTTGCACTACAAAAAGCTAACCTCTGTCAAAGTACCACCTGGCAAGTATTTATGTTCTCCCACTGAATAAATCTCACCTTTAAACACCAAGCTACTATATTTATTTCCATGGAAGTTAATTCATCATACAGTGCTCCCCAGCTGCTTTGACAACTGCTCTAAGAGAAGCAGACGAAATTGAATAACACTGGTTTACAATACAGAATTGGTAGATACAGAACTAGAAAAAGAATGAGAAGTGCAAATTCCCGTTACATAATGAATGAAAGGTATAACAGCAAAGTGTAAGAGGAACAGTACATAGAGGAGATGTGTGAATTCCTGCCAAGCAAACACAGGTTGCAGCAACTGAGTAAACAAAGCTTTAATATGCACTGGCTTCCTAAGAACCTTCCCAATGCAGATTTGCCCTCTTTGTGATTGGACAACCCAGTGTCTGTAAAGCCTTACAGTATCCAGAGCTCTGTCTCTTGAGAAATTCCCACAATTTCTGATAGTGTGGGACTGAAATTGGAATGTAAGAGTCAAAAAGAAAAATGACAGTCTGAACTCAAAAAAACCACATGTTACACAATCCCCCTATATCAGAGGGAAATGTTACTGTAAAATTGCAAACAGTGACCCACAAGTATCAAGACTCTCATATGTTTGTTTAACTGAGATCCTGGTCAAGTTCTTCACGAAAAGTGAAATCCAAAAGATATCAAAGATAATCCCCTAATATTAACAGTATTAAGCACCTCTTTCATGAATAGAGATGTTATCACTATTTTACTTTTGCTTTGGAGGTGACTGCCCTTCCTTGACACAAAGTTGCAGCTGCCATTTTAGTGTTGGCCCAGGTTTCTACTTCCCACAATACTGGATAGAAATTGTGTTCAAAAAATGTGACGTAGATAGCTCTTATCCACTGAGGGAAATTGACTGTTTTACTGTAGTTGCTGCTCTTCAGAGGTATTTAAATGTGATTGTGAAAGTGGCAGAATTTGCAGACTGTGTTTCCCATGCTACTTGCAAGAACAAGAAGTTAGATGTGAATAGTAACNATATGTATGTGCATGAACACGCTTTCATACACAAAATATACATATACACAAATATTTCTCTAAGTGGGAGAATTCAGAATACAGTGGAGGCTTACTAGTTTATCTTGTAACTTTATACTTAGGTAAGCTGTCTGTATCTACATACAGTGAAATCAGAGGTCAGAAAAATGATTGAAGACACAAGACTAACTTGATCGTTCTCAGCTCCTAAAGATCTTGTACGGTAAAATCTCTTTTACTGGATAAATACTTAAAGCAGATTGAACCACTGCTCCACATGCAAACAAACCAGGCACTTGTAAACTTAATTATGAGTGACAACCCAAGCCAGAACTTCAGTGCTGGCTCACTTCACTCCTTCATCTGTGTACCCTCAGGAATTACAATTCTAATGCCTCTGTCACTAAGGAAATTACATGATTAAGCTAGCTTTCACAGGGAAATCAATTACTCCTCACATTTTTTTAGTTTATTTTTACATCCCAGAGCCTTCTTTGGGACTTCATATTGAAATGACACAACTACAATGTTATTTAATATTACTTTAATTTTTAATTTTCTTAGGAGATCGGTCTCTATTTTTCTATATTTGCCCCTCCAAAATATCCCAAAAAAACCCCTTTTGGACAAAGAAATGACATTGAGTGAATATGCCACACCCCCTATTACCCACAAGCCTCTGGAAAGGCTGAGAGATATAATGGACTACTAAAAACTATGTTGAGAGCATTAGGCAGTGGGGCATGGAAGCAACAGGATGCAAATTTAGCACAAGCCACTTGGTTGCTTAACACCAGAGGAACTGCAAACCATCCTGCTCCACCCAAAACAGGCCTCCCACATATAGGAGGAGATAAGGTCCCTGTACTACAATAGGGAAGTGGCTGGGAAAGGCAGTGTGGATTTTTCCTCCCACGGGAAAAGGCAAATGCAGACATGGAAGTGTCTTTGCTCAAAAGCTGGGCTTACCAGGTGGGTAAAGCAGAAGGATGGGGACACCTGCTGTGCATCTCAAGGAGATTTAACCCTGGGGGTAAATGGTCTGTTGTATGTTGCAGGAAGTAAAGTAGCAGGAATGACATGAACCAGGGCAGAGTGAATTTTGTGAGGATCATCATATGATGATGATCCAAGCCGGGCTGGTGCTGTGCTGTTTCTCTTGTCTTGATCATCTGCCTTGATGGAATGGAGCCTAAATCATGGCTGGTTTTGACCATCTGGAGGGGTGGAGAAAGTCCATGGAATGGGAAAATAATATCTGTGAACTGACAGGGAATAGTAGTTAGTGAAATATATACATCCGTATGTTGGGTATAAAGCTGGTTTAAGTACCTAGTTGAAGCTGTAAGAAAAAGAGGAGGAAGGAATCAATTAATTATGTTTGCCTTCCAGAGCAATTGCTATGCATGCTGCAGACCTACTTCCTGCGAAGTGGCTGGACATCACTTGCTGATGGAAACTAGAAACAATTTAATTTCGTTTTCTTTTATTTTGCGTGCACAGCCTTCCATTTTTCCTTTAGCAAACTGTGTTATCTCTACCTATAATTTTTCATTCTTATTTTTCCTCCCCTGTCCAACTGAGAAGTGCAAGTGATAGAGCAGCTTGGTGGGGTACTAGCGCCCAGCCAAGGTCAGCCCATTCCAGTCTTGGATATTTTTGCTTCATGTCTTACTTAAATGTCTCTGATAGGAGTGTCATTATATTTACATTATCAAATTGTCTGTATTTAGATTACAATTACTTCTGTTTCACAGATGTGATATTCACCTGTGTACTCTACCACGGATGTTTTGATTATTCTTTCAGTCACACTGTCTTGTATGTGTGTGCACACACCTGTGTGTGTTTAGGTATACATAGGTATATAATAAAACTTAATTTCTTGCCTGGTCAAATTTTTCTTAGGCTGTTCCAATTTATCCTGTCTAATGAGACAGCTTCTAGCAGCAGACATGTTGACAGTAAAAGTAATAGCTTTACAAAAGCAGTAACCTGTTGCTGTACATTGCTATATTGAAAAATGGATGCTCTGGTTTGGAGCACATCTTTTTATTGAGCGGCTACAGTCTGTGATGGAAGATACATGTGAGAGAAGAACATTCCTAATCACCAAATGTTCTGATAAAGAGGACCAATTAATCTTTGTCTATTAGAAATAAGGATAGGGATTAACTGCTATAAACTAGTTGAAGACAAAGTTAAAGTAAAACTTAACAATATTGAAACACTTTGCAATTTTTCTTTCGTGCTCTGTACAAATTACTTTGCACCCATAACAGCCTATGACTTAATACAGTTTCTGAGGTCTGATATGTCAGTAATGCTGAGAAAAGCTGAAAACTATAAATTTTCCAGGCAATGACTATTACCTGAACCTGACTGCCTAGTTGCATTTATATTAGCTCATCTTTCCTTGTTGTTATCTTTAGGGAATTTACCTTAAAACCACCAGCTCTGTGGGAAAGCCAGCTCTCAGACAGGAAGCTCACCTGTTGGCCTTGACACTGGTGCACAAAAACTTGGAACACCAAGAACTTGTGGATCTGTACCAGGTTCTAAGTGCAGCCTTTGCCTGACTATGCAGGTTGTTAAGAGACTCTTGATTCCATGACATGACAGTCTTAGTGTTTATGTACCAGCCTCATGGAGAGTGATTTTCTCTGGCCTCAATGCTACAAACAAAACTCTTTCACTCGCTTACTGTGAGCATACTCACAGTGTTTTGCAGATCTTGGGTGGTGATTAAATGCTGCATATTTCTGAGCCCCAAGTGAATTTAGCTACAGAGAAATTTAAAATATCTTCCTATGTCTTATTGTCATTCACTTTCACCACCATCTTCAAAGAGGAGTCAAAAAAGAACAAAAAACTCACTTTTTTGCAGTATGTAAGATAGGTTTTTGAGGGATTCTGAAAAGGTAACAATAGGTAACAATGATACTGAGGGATTAAAAATATAGATTAACAGTCTAAAACATCCATTTAGATAAGATGCACTACAATCCACAGGTGTAATTCATTTCACTGGCATGAAGTCAGTAATTAAGCTGTATGCAAAAGAAACCTGGAGGTACCTGAAGTAACCTCCAGGTACTTCACTTGATCCTGCCAACCCACTGTCTTAACTACAGGATACAGAGCTCCCACAGAGCCATGCTATTCATATCTGCAGGCTAGAGAGAGAGCAGCAGAGCCCTGGGCCAAATAAACAGGCATGAACCAGCCCCTCTCAGCATCCCCCGCCCATCGTTTCACCTGTGCCTCCTCTGGGAATGCACAGATACACATACAGAAACATAGCACCACCCTAGAGGGTTTATCATTCCCCTTCCTGCAAGCAGACATTTTCACTTATTAAGAAAATTATACTCTATTTTGGGGTAATTTAACCCTTTTTCTATAAGCTAACAAATTCTTTAGAGGCTATTAATAATGCAGAAATGATAAGAAGGTAAAAATTATACATTTTCAGAAAATAAATTATTAGTACTATAGATTTAAAAACAATACTAGGGACTCTTTTTTAGAGCCTAGATAGCAGAAACAGGGATATTAACATCTACAAATGCCCACTAATCATTTGATTTATGAAAAATATTTTCTCCCAGTATTTAGTTGAAAATATTTAAATCATATTTAAAAAGCATGACTAGTCACTAAAAAAACAAGCTGACTAACTTTTTCCTTTTACTGCCTTTAGAGAATATCTTTTCTGATGCAATACTACCACTGCATTCAAATTTTGCTTACAGATCACAGCAAAATTCACAGGAGCCTAAAAAGAAAATCCCTGTCACGTGGTAAGCCCTAGTCATCGTATGTCATCCACTCTGTGTCTCAATTTTGTTCAAAAAGGCTTAACAACTGTCAATTTGAAGAAACAAGTTTGGAATAGCAATGACCATCTCATCCTGTTTATTGATTTTAGCCATTTCATTATGTTCTATCCAGCATGCTAAAATTTAAAACTTCCCTAGTAACTTTCAGATACACTTACAGAAAAACCTTGAAACAGGAGGATGGATTTGAAATAGATTTTCCCTGGCTAAATAATTACAAACAAAAAATCTCAACAGCATTTGGTTCTCCTTATTGGTACACTGTCGACTATGAAGCTATAAAATAATGATCAAAAATACCTGGTGCTGGCTTTAGAAGGAAGGTTTCCCTTCAGTACAAACCTGAAGGAAGGGGACAGCTGGGGGATTGACCTGATTTTCTAACTTTTGTTTCTCAGTACCTTCAAACTCTCAATATGGAAAAATTCATGACTTGCACTTAAATATCACAAAGAATTAGTTTCTCATTTTTCTGTTGACTGTGTACTTTCATTACTTGTTTTATTAAATTCTTCCTAGTGCCATCAGAGATCTCAGGTTTTTTTCCTGAGTACAAAGTACATGTTTAAGCATCCATTGATGTCTTGTCATTTCCTGAATATCTTGTACAGTAGAAATTTTATTATTCCTTTACCACAATGACTGAACTGTTCTGGGCCATTTGATTTAATATCAGAGATGGTGGGAAGGGATGTCTGTTGGACTGTTAGCTTTGAGAGCAAACTGACAACATTACAGTGACAGAAAGAAATGTCCCTGAAAATAAGAAACCAAACTGCAGGAAAAGCAAAACCAAGTGAACAATAATAAAGATTTCAACAGATTCTCAAAGCTGGACTGGAGGTGGGGAAAAAAAAAGGAATAATATAAAAATTCATATCTGCCAGAAGGGGTGATCTTTTTTTTATAGCATCCATGTGAAATCAACAGTTCAATACAAGCTAAATGCAGCAGTTATATGATTGCCATTTAGGATTTATGTCATATTGTGGTCTTTGTGTCAGCTTGAGCTTGAGAGCAGATGCTATGACATAAATCACCTCCAAATGCTTGCATAAAAAATAGGAGACTTTTTTTTTTCTTTTTGAGTGGGGAAGCAGGGAGGAGGTATGAGGAAGAGAAAGTGGATGGAATTTAAGAAAAGTAAAAGAGGGAAGAAAACAGGTTTAAAAGTTTTGTATCCTTCTCAGCCTTCAGAAGACAAGCATTTGCAAAGTTCTCTGTGCCATCAAGAATTTTTGAAACCAGAAAACAGCGGCCCTGCAGCCTCTTTTCCAAAACTGCAGTCAGGGAAAAGTATATACAATTGTTAATGGATCATCTTTTTTCTGGATACTACCGACGACATAAAAGTGGATAATATTTGTTAAATACTCCAGAACAGCCTCAGGGACAGGTCTTGTTCCTGCTGTTGCTGTAACCATAGCCACCTTAATGGCTGACCATGCAACAGTTTTTATATGTTCACTCAGTCTCTGACTCTTTTCTTTTGGTTTTGCTGATTTTATTGTCCTTGATTCTGTTTTTTTTTTTTTTTTTTTGCTGTGGCTGTTGGTTGCAGGGGGATTTTGAACTCATAAATGCTTGTGCTGTATAGATCTGTCCCATATAGCCCCCAAATTTCTTAGCTGATAAAAATTTGGTAAAAATGCTGGCACTTAGTTTACTGCTATGATTTGTGTCTGTGTTAAGTGAGTTAGAATTTGTTTGATGAAACATATGATCTCAAAAGTTATTTGAAGTTGAATAGAATTCCATCTGTATTTAATGTACCTTGGGTTTATTTCACCCAGTGCTGCCTGTGAGTCAAATAGTGTGAGCCACCCAGTCTCTATGTGGTCAACTAATAGGAGTACTTCCTCCTATTTTTCTTTTCCTTCTGGCTTTGGGGGATGATTTAACATATAGGTGATAAGTTACATGAGAGACAAAGTTCATGATTTGTTGGTCCATTCATGAAGACCACTTTTAGACAACTGCCTCTACAAGGTACTGAAAGGACCTGTAAATAGGCAAGGACAAAATGTACCAATAACGACAGCTTCCTTCTCTTGCTGTGTACCTGAAGTGTTGGTATCTAAGTTGTATTCTTGCTTGTATTTATTATCAAAATAAAACTTGGGTTTTAAATGTTAAGGGAGAAGCG
Source organism: Ploceus nigricollis (assembly GCA_013399945.1). Classification (NCBI taxonomy): domain Eukaryota; kingdom Metazoa; phylum Chordata; class Aves; order Passeriformes; family Ploceidae; genus Ploceus; species Ploceus nigricollis. The sequence goes on from VXBC01009753.1 coordinate 1,002,930, forward strand.
ATGCCTTAGGGTGAAATGTTAACTGTTAATGCACGGTTTTACAAATTGCACTGTTTGTGTGCTCCATAAAACCCAATAATTGTGTGTATCTATTTTGTTCTAACAATAAGCATCAAAACAAAGCTATAAATACGTCTTCACACCATTTGCAACATAGCTTTGTATTCAACTGTGAGAAAATTAAACAAGTGCCGGTATGTATTTCACTACAAATAAAGGCATTTGTGATGTAGCTAATTTTGTCCTCTAGACTCATCTAGACTTTCATCTAGACTCATTTTTGCTTTCTCCATATTCTACCTTATAACAGAAAATGAAGACAAAATATAAGTTAACTTGGACAACTAATGTTGTCAGCTTTTGTAAATGAGTTAGAACTGAGATCTACCTGGTCCACCAGTGGAGTACCCTCAGTCCTGCAGCAGGACTATAGGCTGCAAATGGGTGTTTAATAGGGACTTGAATGGGTTTCAGATAGTTTTGACTAATCTATTCTAGCACTACTATACACTTACTTACATTTGGATAATGGAGTTTTTCCCTTGAAACTACAATGCCCCATTTTTCCCTCATGATGATGTTTCCTTCTTATGCACATTTTCCTTTTTCTCCATTTTTATACTCCTAAAACTCATATTTTCTTATTTAAGCATGGGCATGATTTTAACAACAAAATGTTTGAGAAGTTGATCAGAGATGGAGGCACTACAACAAAAACCCCGGTCTCATTTTCCTCTCATATTTTACTCAACCCTTTTGCTGTTAGTGGGAAGCAGTGGCAATGAACGGTGCCCACACTGCTGAATGCTCTCCTATGCATGGGCAGATGATTTGAGACCTGTACTTTTTCCTGTGGTTGGACATGAGCACCCCTTCAGACTGCAACCCCTCTGACAATAGAGCTGCCTTTAGTAGCAGGAGATGTTCATCACTTCAGGCCATTTATATGACTGTTAATGGATGTCTTCTACTAAATTGAGTTGTAATGCTTCTCTACTTGAAGGATGCTATAATAAACAAGAAAACTGCAGTGAATGTTTACAAAAATAAATGGTTCTTCTGGGCAGCAGTGGCAGGGGGCAGAAGAACTCCTTATGTTAAGTGGAGATAAGATTGCATTCAACAGCTGGCTTCATAAAGCACGTATAAAATATGTGGTAAAAACATAGGAAGACCCACAGGATTCTGCAAGTTCCACCATGGGAGTCCAACGCTGTTTAGCAGAAACAGGTTATTTGAACTTTCTACTGCAGAGAGAAAAACAATAGAAAAGTCAGACACAGTCTTCATTTCCTGTATTGGGTCTATTAAACATTAAGGGTTTGTTTTTCAGATGCAAGAGTAGTAGCAGAGAGGAAGAATTCTGCTTAGATCTGCTTTTCAACCTGAAAAATGTTAGGGTTTTTTTCAAGAAGTGAGTTATATAATATTCCGTATTTACTTTTTGATTAAAAGAATAAATTGTAGGCAATCTGAGAGTCACTATTAATCTTTCTTACTACTTTGTTCCACAGGAAAATTAAAATAGCTAGGAATATTTCCAGCAATAAAAACAACTTTTTTGAGAATTTTGTGTCACAGATAAACTGTGAAATTAGCCATTTTTTGCCTTAATCATTCCTCCAGTTTGCTAACAGTGATTAATACAGCACCCTAATTATCCATGTCCTAATAGTTTCATATCAGTCACAGAAGATCTATGGTTTAAAGTAAAAAAATCCGATGGTGAAATATTTAGCTTTATTAATAGAAAATGGGACGGTTTTTTCTTTGACATGTATTAGGGAAGGAAGAAAAAGAGTGTTATCTGGATCTGAAGGCTAGAAGAATGTATTCTAAAATATGAAGGAACAGCCAATTTAGCAGTCAGCGTTTTCAAATCTATGGTTTTCTTTTTCAGATACACTTCTCTCACCAAGGGCATGTAGCTGAAAGTCAAGGCAGACACATAATAAACATAAAGTGTCAAAAAGGATATTTATACAAAATTTAAGACTCTAACACCAAGAAAAATGACCCACATTGTTTCAAGTGCACAAGACATGCTAAAGCTCCTTGTCTGCAAGTGTTTTACTGATGTCCATGACCAGCTGAATCCCTTCCTTGGCTAAACCAAATACCTCAGCTTTCATCTGTGTCTATCTGCAAAGCTTTTGGATATCTGAGACATTCATACAGGGGTGACAGGTATAATACAGAATTTATGTACACTATTTTAGAGTAGAAGCTGAAAGCCAGCCATCATTGCACAGTGCCTGATATCCCATCTGCTGCAGAGAAGCAATACCAAATTAATTTGCAGAATACTGCTACACTAATCATGTAGTGAGACCACTTCTTTCACAAAAGGCATTGTGGACTTCAGTTGTCTTCATCTAAAGGGAATTTGCTTCAAATCCCCTGAAAGGTACCATTTTCTATCCACTTACAGGATAGATAAAATGGAAGCACGTGTCATATGTCCTACTGAAGTTTGGCTGATGAATAATAGCATTTTCATTGCACTACCTACATTTCTGATCATTAATCAGAGAAACTAAGCCCTTTAGACATAGAAATTTAATTTCCTTTGTGTGTATCATGAAGGTATTACTTGTAGTATCTCAATGAAACATTTGATTTCAATAAAATTACCTCAAAGCAAGGATCTTTGTGAGTAGAGTACATAAGCTGGATAGCAATATGAGATGCCTGCAAACTCAGTACACTGCAATATGCACACAAAACGATTTCTAAAATTCAGTTTTGCAGGTAAACAAAAGTGGATCTGGGTAAAGAACTACTGAAAAAATGATCATCACTTTCAAGGCCACCAATGTTTTCGGTGAAATCATAATAAGGCAAAATACAAAAGAAGAGGCAGTTTCACAAAAAAAACCTACTACTTGGAACTTGCTTATTGTTTTATTAGAAGTGACAAACTCTAAAGAAGCAGAAGGGCTGTGCAATGGTGACTTTCATGCAGAAGGTAGAAAGACTTAAAGAAGACTGACTTCAACAAGTTCACGGGGAGTTAATTGAAAAGTAAACACAAACAGAATGCATTCTGCTGCAGTTTTCCTGTGATTGTGTCTGTAAGGCATTAAATTTTAATAACGTCTCATAATAATAATAATTCAATAAATTCTCATAGAATGAGGCATGAACATTTTCTCTTTTCTTACTCAAATTATTTTGGAATTCCTATCTCATTTTTCCACCTACTGCTTTAAGAATGTAACATAAAGCATCCCAAATGTTATTGTGCTACACTATTTATAATTTTAATAATTTTCATTCTGTGATATCAAGATTTGTTTAAAAATGGGCTCTAGGAGATTTGTAAAGTTCTACTATAATATTTAGGTTAACTGATTTAAAGCTAAACTTGGTTTCATTTAAACAGGGGGAAAAATAATAAAACCATAAGTACTATCCAAGGATATTGTAATTGTCATTTGAACTGTCTTTGCAATTGTGCCTGAAAAGCAGATTTGAAAACCAGCAATGACTCAAACCCCTTCTTTGTATTGAGTGCCTTCATTATGTTGATAATATTTTTTTTCCAGAGAGAGAGATTTTAGTATTTCAGAATCATCTAAAAACTGTAGGAAGTTTTCATCAATGAGAAAATGTTAAACTTTATGTGTACAACACGAATCAAATTCTTAAACCTTTTCTTCATGATAGGTATATAATGGTTCTCCACAGTGAAAAAAACTAAAATCAATAAAACATTGATTTTTTAAATACTTTTTGACCAATTTCTCATTTCCAAATATTATTCAATTCTGTATGTAATATTTACTGATAGCAGCAGTAATTATTGTATATGAGTCTTTCACAGGAACTTGCCCGTTTATACTTTGTCCAGAGAGGTATTTCACATATTTCTGTACTGCATTTCTATAAATGTAATCACTATGGACTAGTGATTAAAAGGATGCTGCCTTGAGTAATGAACTACCTTTATGAACACCACTGAGGAAACAGTTGAAGGAGGAAGTTGTACCACAACACTCCTTGAACTCCAACAGCCATCAAAACATTATTATTTATCCTTCTTGCTCTCCCTTTGGTAGGGAGTAAATATAAGTACTCTATATGTAGCATCTGTCCCTTCATCTTCACAACCTAAAACACTATTAAAGTTCAGAGTCTTTATAGAGTATTCCCAAGTTTTCTATCCTTCATAATCATCAGATTTCTTGAAGGTCTCCAGAGGAAGATGTGTTTGCCAGCATTTACATCTGCACTAGAAATACTCGTTCCTCCTGATAATTGAAAAATTTTGTTTTATTGTGAATGACCTAAGAGGCCCCTAAAAGTTTGCTATAAATTGTGTGTTTAAATTAGGTACAATGGATTCTACCCACTTCCTTCTATCAGTTTATATTTATTAAAATAATGAATGTTAGTTTAGCTAGTTATTAAAATGCTAATTATATAGCAGGATTTTCTAATCTGCTACAAGACAACACTGACATGTTGTCTTTGTTTTATTTGCCTGAGCTTAGTGACTGGGAATGTGATATCATCATCTATAAATTAAAATATTCCTGTAATTTTAAAATCAGTAAGCTAATCTATTCCTTCTAACACCAACACATATCTCAGGAAGACCCATGATTATAGAATTGAAATTAATTTAACTGAAAACAGTGCTCTACATACATTTTTTTCTAACTTCACTGAATACAGCTTAGCATCTATACTCTGATATTTCAAAACCTTCTTGTTAGAACCTTTGTAGCTTGTCTGTGTCTGTGAAGCATCACCCTTTACAAAACTGGGACTGGGACAGAACCCTAAAAAATGTGTCTCTCTAAGGAGAGAAACAACCTGAGAAATGTTAGACCTGTCATTTTATTTGCTCCCCTGCCTTCTGTAAAATATAAAGACTGAGCTCAAAAATCTCACTCTCCTCTTTGTTCAATGGCCTGGCTCCTATAAATGCACCGTATCACCTAATGCTCCAAAGAGAAAACTGTAATAAATAACTACATTTCTCAAGCACATTGAAACTTTATTAAATCAAACCAAGCCCCAAAGCTCACTTCAACTTACAGTTTCTGGTCCAATGCAAAGGCTATTTCTACCTTTTTTTCGTATAAATGTGTAGCAGTAACCTAATATTTAAACAAATATAGAACCCAAATGCTTTTCTACACCACAGAGTGCAAATACACTTATTTCATGTGTGAGTGGTAAGGGCAATTAATTTTTTTGTAGCCTGTTATTCAGAATAATTAATTGTTCTGTGAAGCACATTGGAATCTTGGAATCACTAGGGTTGGAAAAGGCCTCTCAGATCAATGGTTTACCCAGCACTGCCAGGTCCACCACTAAACCATGTCCCATATCTACTTGTTTTTTGAACACTTAATTCTCTGAATATCTGGACTTAAGGTTGTGCCTTAGCTAAGTTTTGTCTCACACAATACTGTCTACAGTTAGAGTAATTACCCTTATTATATATATTAAAAATATCAAGGTTTCACCTACCTGTATGCATTGCCCATATCTGACTGTGGACTTTTGGATCTCTCATTGACAAAAGATAGTTAGATAGTTACCTTCAGAGAAAAATCAGTCTAGTGTCTCCTTTGGGACTAATTGTGTTGTAAGAAAAATTTGAAGAAAATGTTTCTCTTCATAGACTATGAGTCCATATGGCCAGATATGGTCATCAACTGTATTATACATCATACAACATCAATACAGACATCTGCATCAGTCTTTAAAGAACCACTCTAAAAAGGTGCAGATTGTGCAAGTTAATAATGAATCTTCCAGCTGTAAGCAGTCATCCCATATACTTATCTTTGCCTCAGATAGCATTGGTTGCATATGTGTATTCACAGAACTGAAACAATCCTTCCATCTCACAGAGATTGAGGTGTTTAGCATGAGTTTCCTTTGCATGCAGTGGACAGACCTCTAAGAGGGGTAATGCATCTTATTTTAAGTATGGTATCTAAAGATTACTAGCTATCTAGAGATCTCTCACTCTCTTATTGACTAAAAAGGATGCCTAGACCACTCTCTTAAATGGACATTTTAGTGATATGCAGTTATGGCTGAGATTAATGTGACTGTTTCAGAGTGAGGTGACTGTGGAATATATGTTATGGAACTGGAATTTGCAAAGCTTTAGATGTTTGAATGATTGGATTTCTGAATTGACAGCTAATGTCTGTATGTACTTTTATTTCTGGGAAAAATGCTGAATTGCCTTCTTTCTTGAAAATTAATCAGTTTTAATGAAATAAAAAATAAATTTAAAAAATACTGTATCACAAATACATGTTGCTAAAGCCAAAATTGTAACCCATCCTTTTATAAATTCTAAAGTCAGTCTTATGGAGACATACACAAAATTGACAAACATCCATTTCTTTATGATGCTTATTTTGAGTGTAAGTGGAATTGTATTATAATCAGTATAATCTTGGACTAATTTGAGTCACAGAATAACAATAAGTTGTTTAGTGAGTTCATTGTAAGCCTCATTTTAGAAAGGTCTTCTAAAAGATAAAATAATTACTGTGAATTAGTTTAGCATCTCACCATGCCATAAATTTAAAATAAATCATTCAGTTTAACAATCAGTCTCAGAAACTACACTCTTACTATGTTAATCAAATCTCAGTTACAATGCAGAACTACAGTTAAATGAACATAAAGGTGGGACCATTTAATTAAATGGGTTTTATTGGTACTTCATTTAATGTTGGGTACTAAAATTTAGCCCATCAATTTTGCATTTGACAAGAACCCTTTTAACTGGAGGTAAAATTCCTTAAATTCCAGGAATCATAGCTTTAAGAATAGAAAATCCTACAGAATTAAATTCTGGCTGTCAGTTAGTGCGAAGTTGTAGGTGAACAGAAGTGACAAAACAACAAAAAACTGATGAGATTGTATCAGTGTATAAACTGAAGTGAAAATGGAAAGATAAAGCAGCAAATCAGACAGAAACTGTTTGAACTGTTACAGAGTACCTACATTAACCTCTGAAAGGGGTAACGTTAGATCTCTTTAACGTCAGTGGAAAGAAATAGACCCTAACAGTATATGATTGACCTTACTTACCTTAGATGTCTACCTTAAGATGAGGTGAATTGTTACTTAGAAGCATCTGCTTCTCCCCACTCACTATAAAAAGAGATAGGGATTACTATTTTAGGTGTAGACCATTAAAGACATCTTCCCAACAGGAAGGTAACCAGCTAGAATGACCCATGAAATGGCAGTCATGACTTCATTTCTCAAATGCCTTTACTCTGAAGGAACAAAAAGCATACAAAAACAAAAAGTTCTTAAAGATTGCTAAATAGGATCTGTTTGTTTGTAGTATTGAGAAGGCAGAGGGGACAATGAGGCAGTTTCACTTAGATTATAATGGATTTCTGTATGATTAATTAACTTTTTTTAAAATCCTGCCATGATTTATGCTAAATATCAATGACTGTACATCAAGATTAAAGGTATGGTAGAGGAAAAATGGTATTGAAGCTGATTAGCCACCAATGATTTGACTTAAGTTTGAATTAGTATTTTCAGGAAACAAGAATATAACACCCAACAAATCTTATACTTGAAACACATATTTTCAAGTTCACTTGTGTTCTCATTTTTCAATTTTTACAAATCTATAAAGTGTGTAATACCATAGAATTAAGTGTTCATGTTATAATCTTACCAATATCATAGCTTCACATTTTTAGTTAGACTTTCATGTCTTGCCTGAATACAAAGTGTAAGCAGGAACAAAGTCTTGGTTTGCAATGCACTCAGAATAATATGTTGTTGTTATTCAATGTATCCAAGCTAATGATTTAGAAGTTAAAAAGGCAGGAAAAAAAGACATTTCAAGAAATTGTTTTCCATCAGAAGCTATATTTCCATTTAGACTGAATGTATTGTTCTGCATTAAAAACAAAAAAGTAATCCTCCTACCCTTCATTAGTGTAGGGCAAGGGGAGGATGCTTGGTCTTTCTGTTTGGTTTGTTGTGGCGATCTTTTGTCTTGTTTCTGTTTTGATTGGTTGGTCTGTTTGTTTGTTCAGAATTAATTTTTTTTCCTAACATCCATAATGAGGTTTGTTGACATAATATACCCAAAAGAAGTGACTCTGAAGCAGCCCAGTACAAAGCAGATTAAATCTCTTTATTCCGTCTATCAACTGGCATGCCCTGCTACCTTCAACTGCTGTGTTTTTTCCCTCATGCTAGTGGATATGTGAGGAAACACTGGGTATTATTATGGCATTTGTTCTGCATATTCCATTCACAGAGAGCCCAATTCGCTTTGTTTGTAGTAACACTTTCAGTGCTGTCCCTCACAGCATCCTTCTGGACAAGCTCTCTGAGTGTGGCATGAGTATGTTCACAGGGTAAAAAGCTGTGAATAATGGGGCTCCAATGGTTGTAGTGAGTGGAGTGACATCTGGCTGGTGACACCAGCAATGTCCTTCAGGGCTCAATCATGGGCCTGTTCTGTTCAGTGTTCTTATCAGTGATCTGGATGTAGGAGTTGAATGCACTCGCAGCAAATTTGCTGACAATACCAAACAGGGAGGTGCTGCTGACTCTCTCAAGGGACAAGAGGCCTTTGCAGAGGGATCTGCATAGATTGGAGAGTTGGGGAATCATCAATGTCATGGAATTAAAGAAGTCCAAATGTCTGATTCTGCACCTAGGGTAGGGTAATGCCAGGCACAAGCTGGGTGAGGAATAGCTGGAGAAATTAACAAAAGCATGGTAGTAGTGGTGACTGACAGTGGGATCAGCATGGGTCAGCAGAGAGCCCTGGCAGCCAAGAAGGCAAACACCATCCTGGGATGCACTAAACAAGGATAACCAGCTGGTCAAAAGAGGTGATTACACCACTGTATTTAGCATTTGTCTGGCCTTACCTTGAATGATGTGTGCGGTTTCACACCCCATGATTTAAGGAGAATTTGAAGGTCCTTTTGAGTGCATCCAGAGGAGGACAACAAATTAGCTGAGTCATTGGGACATTTAGACAATGCCCTTAATAGCATGCTTTAGCTGTTTGTCAGTCCTTAATTGGTCAGGTAGTTGGATGAGTGTGAAAGACTGGAGTTCTAGTGATTAATGACTCAAACATTCATCCACTTGCAGTAACATCTGTAAGAGACTGGACTATTGGTACCAATGGCTTAAACCATCCACTGGGTGCTTTGCTAGTGATGCACAGAGTGCCCTCTCAGATGCAGAAGGGCATGCACATCTGAGACTACAAGCTGGATTTCCAGATAAGGGAAGAGACTGATAAGAAGCAAATCCTGTGATGTGGAAAGAGTCCTTATCATGCCAATGCTCTCCCATACATAATGACCCATCTGTGAATATTCCCTTCCCAAGCTGTGGAATATTCACACCTAGGGTGAAGGTCTTCATCTCAGCTGATGGGTCATGATTGATTCAACTACACTGAGAGAGACTGCTGCAACATTTTAGAAGATGTCAGAGTCCTCATCCATAACATTATACCATCCAGTGTGAAACTCTGTGCCCCGGGAGGCACGTGGGAGTTCCCACCTGAACCCCAGTGAATATAAACCAAACAGATTTTGTGACCCGTGGTCTCTTTCCTGCTCCCCACTTGATGGATACAGACTGCAAACATTACTTCATCAAGTCTGCAACCACTGAGAAGACTAGAAAATGACCAACAGGATGTCATCAGTATCTGTGTGAGTGGTTTTATTTTTTCTACTTTCTTTGTCACTCTCTTTCTCTCTCCCCACCCTTCTCTTTTCCCTATCTCTCTCTCTACCTCACATTTCCTTAAATAAAAAACCATACTATCAACTTCAGCATATGGTCTCATTTGCACCTTAGTTTGAGCAGAAGCTTCTCTCTAATAATTTCAATAACAGAATCATAACAGTGAGGTGATTGTTCTAGGTCCCTTCCAATTGAACTATTATATTTTATTCTAATAAATTTTATATAAGATAAGAAAACTTTCATGAAAAAAACCAGAGGAACATGGGAAACATATTTTTATTACAAATAAAGTTTCAAATACCTGAACTGAAATATATGTCTTCCACACCACATTTCTCACGCAATAACTAGTAGTGTTGCCTGTTGGAAAATTGAGAAATAGATACTTAGGAGTACTGCAATAAGAAAAGGAAATTCCTGGCAGAAGGTACTATAGGAGACAAGGCTCAGAATTCCTTCAGAGATTACTTGAATATGGTGGTTATATGAAGACAGAAATTTTAAAAAATGAGTGAAAGAAAGAAAGAAGAAGTTGAAAAAACTAGGTGCTTTTTGCTAAAACTGTTTGGTAGGAAGGAAGGAAAGAGAGAAAGAAGGCTTGATGAAGGAGATAGTAACAAAGAGACATAATAAAAATACTAAAGAGAACAGTGTAAGACATATTAAAAAAAAACCAGTCAGAAGAAAAACTTCTGTAGTAATCCAAGAAAGTTAGCTGTTTGGCAATAGTCCTTGAAGGAGTATTTAATTTAAAACACCTTTGAAAAAGTCCTCATTTAACTCCCAATTTACCTCCAAGCGACGCATTGTCACAATAACATATTTATGATCCAACACTAAAATGGAACAAATAATTATTCTTTAAGATATCACAGGTCTGTAGGAGCATTTAATTACATTGCAGTAAGGAATCAGCATATTATTTTCCCTGCAAGAAATAGCTCTTTATTTGTCCTTCTTTGTTTTCCTCTTTTCTGAAAATTGCTATGCCATCTAGGGCTTTGGACATCAGGACTGTTTATTTTAATTCCAGGATTTTTTATTAATAGGTATGCTAGATTTTCTTATTAAATGGAGACTCTTGAGAGGACTACTGTACTAGGATGAATTAACTTCTAGATTAACTCCTAATAATTTTAAGAAGCCTCTTCCTGTTCTATTTGAATTAATAGATAAGTATATGGAAGTGTCCATGAGGTTTAATATTTCTAAAATTAAGCCAGAGAAATATTCAGAAAAGTACAGAGAAGTGTGCTGTGTGAGAAGCCACTCACCTTCATATGGAAAAAAAATGAGGCTCAACAAGTCTAAAGGAAATTAAAGGAAAAGCTGTAAAGGTATTAAAATAGATGAGGGCTAATTTTTTTTTTTTTTGGTTACATTTAGCATTATCAGGCTGATAATTGTTTTAGGATACTAACCATATGGATCAGCAGGAGACATAAACATATATTAAAGGTTATTCATTCAATTGAATTGAGAACATAATGTGTTGTGGCTTTTTTATTAACATTAAACAAGGTAGGAAATGAAATGTCATTAAGATTAATGTTGAATTATAGTGGTGAAAGCTTTGTGGATATGCTAAAGGATCTTCAGCATGTAAATACTGCCCAAAGATCTAGCACCAGTTTGAGAAGAAATGTATTTCCAAGTTTTCAACAAAACTTTAAAAACTTGTTTCCACTCCATTTGCCTAAGAGATTCAAAGCCAGATCTAGGCAAAAGGGAACTGAACCTCTTCTGTCCCTGAATATTGCTCTTAACCTGATTAGTTTCTCTTTTTTCAGATGGACTTAAGAAGAAAAAAAAGAACTAAAATTGAGGACGAAAAGCGGAGGGCACAAACACCCACCTTTGGGGGAGAGACTCAAGGCACATATCTCCAGTGAAATGACTCCCTGCTCAACAGCACTGAGAACCACAGAGAGCTCTATGATTTCAAATGTCAGCTGCCTAATGTAGGGGGATCCTTATTCAACATACTGTGGGACTGTTGTTGTTTTTTGAGGTTTTTTCAAATGTATGCCACACTAGATATTTAACCTTTCTCATACATTAGATGGGGAGCCTGTGCACTATTTTCAGCCAGATTCCATTATTAAAAATCAAACTCTGAAATTGTGGAGCTTTTAGTATAGATTTAGTACCAAAAGAAAAAACAGTTTTACCTTTAGTAAGAAATAAAACAACATTGACTAAGAATATTGAGTACTTGTGTTTTGTCAGAAGAATAAGAGGAGGAGGAAGGGGAAGGGGAATACAACAATAACAATGACAGCTTCAATAGAATTGAACAGATTTGGCCATCAAATATTGTTGTATGATTCCATAATGCTGGAAGTACATATTGTCAGAAGCAGTGAGACATTATTTGACAGACAGAAAAGCTGTTTATATATTGACAGGTACAGAAAGTTCATTTGTCCTACACAGAAATGGAGAATATGTAAGTGTTATATCAAGGGAAACATTTAACCTCCCTAAATCAGCAGTTTCAGCATAAAGGAGGTAGCCTTTGTGATGTAAGAGGCATCATCCTTTTCAAGTGTATAGATCTCATAAAAATAGCACAGTAATTATTACTGACATTAATAAATGAATGGCTTCTCCTAGAAAGGTGTTTTTCCAAATCCCTCTGAATCTTGTTCCTTGACATCCCCAAATACTGGATGAGATCCTTAGTGACTACTGTTCACTTAAAAGCTGTCTAAAAATAGGTAGGGAAAAATGATAAGAATAAGACTATAAAACATACATAGTAAAGTAATGTCTTTTTGGTTTATACAGTAACTGGCCTGATGTTTCACAATTGCTGTCAATGAAGAACAAGAATAAAGGTGATTGAAAAGTAATGGCTTTGATATGATACTGTAGAGAAAAATCTATTGTTGTGATTGGCTGTTATCACCTACTTTGCAGATAAGTGGTCGCTAATGTGAGCAGGAAACTTCATCACATTTCCCAGTCACTAATAGGCTACTGCAAAACAGTGTCTCAAAGACACACTTATTTGGAAAATGACCAAAGAATTTAAAAACATATCATGACCATAACTGCACCACCACCTCGAAGAAGTCTTGCTATTTCTGAAGTGCACCTGCATTTCACTTTAATATAGCAGCCACTTATAACCAGGAATCATTTCTATATGAGCTGTCCAATGGGAGGATAAGCTATAATTTTAATGCACAAAGATATCCATTGAACCCTTTATAATCAGAAGATGTATTCATTGTATTACAGACAAGCCTAAATGCCTTTCATCAGATATTTTTAGCAGTACAGTACCTTACAAATGCTTACTCACATAAATATACTCCCTTAATTGAAATATATTTGTGCCATACTGATAAAATCCAATGAAAGATGAAAAAATATTTAGTTTTTGGGGACCTTTAAATTTTACTGTCTATTAAGTAGACATCAAAGAACTTTCTATTTGGAAGACAAGGTATGTAAGTTTGGCAGTTTTGCACATTTTATGTTAATATTTTTGAATAAGCCTAAAGTTTAACAAGTGTTTAGAAATTGTATTTTATGGACTTCAATTTGAATAGCAAGAGTTTTTTTCAATACAGCTACCAACTCATGTACAAAAGCCTTTTCCAACTTGAGATTATCATTAATGATAACATAAGCTTCATAGGTGTTTTCTAATGAAGAGAACATTTCATAAAATGAAGAAGAGGTGCATTCGAAACTGTAGACAAAAAAATTATGAAAGCAATGCAAGCAAACACCATAAACATGTCTTAGCAGTCAAAGTAGAGCTAGACAAATATAAAGAAAAATAATTCAGACAATTACTCTAAGATGTGATAAAAGGACTTAAAAGTTGTGGTGAATGATACAGTTATGGGCAGAGACAGGTAATGTATGACATGCACATGGAGCTGAGATAGTTGAGAAAAACTCGTATATGGCACTAAAATAATAGACAAATATTTCAATTTATTTTTATGCATGTTAGAAAGCAAACACATGCAACAAATTTGAAAGAATTAGAGAAGATATGTGAAGAATCAAGAGATATATTTTTCTTCTGAAGAGATTCATCATGTTTATAATTTCCTTGGGAAAATGTTTCAGTGACTGTGTCAGTACAAAATGAGAATTGTGATACAATGCAGAGACTCTCAAGGATCTCAATAGCCAGGAGGAAAGCTTGTCTTTCTCTCTGCACAAATGCCAGGTTGAATGTCTGTAAGACAGATTTCCTATCTGTGAAAATTACTGTCTCTAAACAGGGAAGAGTTTCTAATTTTCAAGACTTGATACTTAATGTACAAGTTGATGAATTTTCTATAATGTATTATTCTCCTTTTTTTTCCCCAATAGGGAAAACTTCAGATTTTGATAAATATTTTTTTAGTGACTGTTTTAGCTAGACTTTTTGCCCTGAAAGTTTCCACTGGCTAAATTAGTAATCACAAGATGATTGAAACCAAGAGTGATTCTGAAAAATCTGTTCTAGTCGTGTCTGAGCAGGAGAATGCAAATCTACTCTCTATGTGAGGATTTTATCCAGCTGTGAAGACACAGTTATAAGCTCACAGGTTATAAATAATGTGTGAGGTCCAGTCAAATCCCAAAGCACTAATTATTGTCTTTTTTTGCACCACTCAACATTAGAGAAGACCCAGTCTTGTGTCGCCATAGAATAAAGCTATCTTCCTCAGTGAAACCTATTTGGCAAAGCTGCTAGTAAAGCAACTGTAGTTAGAATAGTCTCTGATTTTTCTTTATATAATTAGGAGAGCTTTATTTACCACAGAAATACAAAATGTTTGGTACTCGAATTATACTTAGAACATTCTGCTCTTTTATGAATAAAGTGGAACAAGCTGTATGCAGCAGATAACCTCAGAAAGAAGTAATTCCCTAAAAGTCCCAGAATTCAACAAAAACTTCAACACCACACTTTGGGTCTAAGATTAGGTCAATTATCCAAAATAATATGCATAAGTGAAATAGCTCTCCATTTTACCTACTTTGTTTTTGTTGTGAGAAATAAGTAGGTGGAGAACAGGTGGAGCTCACAGAACATATGTTGTTTCTTGCTATGCAGTATAGCACAAAAAGTTAATTAGGAAAATTTTAAAAATGTTACCAGCATCATCTAAAGCTTTGCTCTTCAGCTTTTTTACGTTATAGTGTCATGTTACACTGGGAAAAAACATTAACATATTCAATTCAGGCTACTAGAAACCCTCTTCCACTTGGCTATAAAAAAGGGCAATGTGGTCATCCTACCACCTTTAGGATAATTCTTCATCAAAGCTCTGACCTGAGTAACAAGAGAGTTGGAGCCAAAGCAACTAAAGAGATCAAGTAATGACATTTTCAGAAATGCTCTGTAGAGTATGTTGCCCACAAACCATGAGCTATATTACTGGCTGCAGATCAGGTACTTTCTGGTCTGCCTGTGAGATCAGCTGTGGGTTTGGCAAGGAGGGAGTGGAGGGGCTGCTAGGGTCCAACCCACCACCTCCTTGCCAACCCTTTCTACACTGATTTTGCCTGAGTTTTTAGCGTGCAAAAAATCTGCCTCACCTTTTTTTTTCTGACATCTTAGTTTTTTAAGCACATCTCCTGTGAAGACAGGCTTAGGGAGTTTGAGGTTTTCAGCCTGGAGAAGACTCCAAGGAAACTGTTAGAAGCTTTCCGGTAACTAAAGGGAACTTATAAAAAGGAGGGAGGGTAACTTTTTACATGGGCAGATAGTGATAGGACAAGGGGAAATGGTTTTAAACTAAAAGAGGGGACATTTACATTAGAAGTTAGAAGGAAATTCTTTACTCAGAGGGTGGTGAGGCACTAGAACCAGTTTCCCAGAGAAGCTGTGGATGCCTTATCCCTGGAAGTATCCCCAAAGCTAGACTGGGTGAGGCCCTGGGCAACCTGATGTAATGGGTGACATTCCTGCCCATTGTGGGGTGGTTAGAACTAGTGATCTTTAAAGTCCCTTCCTACCCAAGCCATTCTATGATTCTAAAGTTGTCACATCATGTGTGTTGCTACAAGCAGTCTGTGCAGCTGTGCACATATAGACCATGGTTAAAAATAGTCACTAAACCATGCATTTTTCAGGCTGGTGTTGTAGGATAAAGTTATATGAGTGTCAGGTTTTGACAGTCCTCCCACTGTCCCAATCTGCTACTTTTAATTTCCAAGAGATAGGTTAGGTCATCTATTTTATAGTCCAGTTTCAAAGAGCTGATGGTCTGCATAGTTCAGGGTAAGCTGTGGGCTTCAGCAATAAGCTGAGCTTACAAAAAGGAGCGAGGGAGGACTGGAGTGGCTTACACTGGCCCATTGTTAAAAGTAATGTAATATTAAACACTGCTGTTCATTCAGGCTCATTTCCTATGTCAGCTTAAACTAAAATAAATACTGGAGAATTTAAGTAGTCAAGTTAAGGATCTGCCTTTCCTTCTACCAGTTTCATTGAAGAGTAGTCACTGCTGGTTAGGGGTGAAATTAAATACTAAAAATGCAGTATCTAAAACCTGTAAACCAAGTTTTCCTATGCTTGCCTCTTGGAGTTTTCAGGCACTTTAATCTTTGGACAGATGGTGGGATGAAGATTTTAGCATCTATATTATGAGCATAAGGTCCTTGAGGGCTCGTCAAAGGCTTCAGTCTCTCTGCATCTCATTTAATAGGACATATGCTTTTTCTTGACAAAACCTATATGTAGGAAAGAGAGAATAACAATTGGTGTTGGTCAAGCATTTGATGTGAGAACAGCATTCTTCATAAGTACATTGATTCATGGACATCCAAGTGTCTTGTGGAAATTAATTTTCATGGAAAATTTTAATAAATGGTTGATAATTTTTTTAGATAGCATTGAGAAAATTTCATTCTGACAAGGTCAAGGTAGTTTCCTCTTTTGCATTTTGATCTTCATATTGTTATGTATAATTAGATGAAGATAAATAAAAGCTGAAGTGTTGCAGTCAAAAGGAAGTACTACATTGCATCAAAGTAGTGCTTTAATCTCATCAAAGTGGAGCACAGCCATAAAACTCTTTGAGAGTTCTGAAAAAAATGTAAAATGAAATTTCCTGATCAGAAAACATTTACTTTAATTCCTACTTTTATTTCCACTCAATTGAAACAAAATGTCAGAATACTGTAGTTTCTCCCTGACCACAGATTCTGCTATTATTTTAATTTGGCTAGATAAGATGCAGAGAGTGTGTTCCACAGACAAATAATGCAATGATACAGCAGGCATGGTTTCTGTTGATGTATTGTGGATGGATAGACAAGTTGCATCTTCAAAGCTGGTGGCAAAGCAGTTTGCCTTCTGGACATGTAATAAAGATTGCTCTTCTGCTTTTTTCTTTACATGGTTCCATGATTTCAGGTATCCATTATAGCATGTTGCAACCAGATACAGAAAGGTATTAAATAAGGAGAAGAGGAGCACAGGTATAGACACTTCTGCAGGAGAAGAGATCAGTTTGGTAAGGACTCATCAGTTGAAGATGAGACAGTTGGTGAGAGGGACACTGAAGAAGGATATAAAATCATGGATGACACAGGGAAGGTATTAGAAAATATTGGTAAGTATTCCTCACAGTAGAAAAAATAGGCAATTGATTCAGAATTTTTCATACACTGCAAATTTAACTTGGGAGTTCATTGACATTCAGTGCTTTATGTAACACAAAAGTAAATCATTTCATAAACTACTAGAAAATTTCCCTCATGGAGGAAATGTTTTTCAAGAGCTACTAATCACACCCAGGCAAGTACAAAAATACAACCTCTGACTCAGCTAGGTAACCTGATAGCTGGAAGCTGAGAGGAAATATTTTGTGAAATGTTCTGCTTTAGCTTAGTCTTACTTTCTTTTCATAAGCACCTGAAGATTATGCAGGCTTTTGGCTACTCTCTGTAGGGTTCTTTTAATACTTGGTGGGAATAAAGGTCTTCAATACAGAAAATAAATTTTCAGTGTCCCTATGGTCCCTGGACAGCCTTCGTATATTTCAGAACCTTTCTGGAAAACATGAATAGCTGATGATACTTTGGAAAACAAAAGGCTATCAGCTTGTCCATGTGCACCAATGATGAAACAGGACTGTCAACATTTATGTGAATAACATGTAGCCTTCTTTTTGCTTGCTTGTTGCTAGCTAAATGGCTAATTTCCTTTATGCATCAAAGCAATCACCAAAATCTCTTGTGAAAGTATGCTGTTAAATGCCTAAAATTTTTGGATATTGGGATGGAAAACTCGCTTAGTAGAAGCCACATGTCTAGACCCATGTCTGCCAAAATTAAATAACAAAATCTTTTAGCAGAGACTTTTGTTGGTAATTATAGAGAAATTAGACATTCCTCTTTCAGTGGGCAGTTCACTTAAATTGCAAGATGTCCCTTTTCCTCAGGTTAAAGCTGGTACAATGTAAAGTTAGAAAAAATCCTCTTGAATGCATCATGCTGAGTGAATTATCATTATTCTTGTAGCACCATTGCAAGTGATATAATTAGCAGAGCTATCAAGGGCATTGTCTATGAGGTCAGCTTCACCATATTCTGGCCACTATAATTACTGTTACACTTCTCGGAAAACTGAACTCCTTGTACTGTCTTCTGCCCCCCTAATAATGATGTCTTCCTTCTCCTTTTCAAAACTGAAAATGTGAGTTCGCTAGTGACTCTGTGCTCCACCTGCATTTTTGTAAAGCTCAGCTCAAGACCTTCTGCCTTCTCTACTTTCCCTCTTCATACAGGGGACTGTATTTTAAAGCCACTGTCAGGGCAGTTTAGTTTGTAGGAACCAAAGCTACAGGCAATGTGGCAGATGGCCCTACCATTGGTGCAAAAACTTCTTCAAAAGAGAGGGAAGCATCCCCTGGGTTGAGGAACCCTGGAACCAGTCCTGTTCAGAAAAATTATTGCATACCTCTGGAAACCAATGAAGCTGGCTCTACTCATTGTTTCTTTGGGAAAGCTATTCTGTAATCAAACTTGTTTTAAGGAACAGGAAAAACCTCTAATTTTCAGCCTAGTTTTATTGAAGTAATAACCATTTCTTTTTGAAATAAGAAGCAATTGTACTTTCACAGAGGGCAGAGTGGCAGCACCAACAATTTCACTGAGATGCTATGCTTTTATGGCAAGAGATTATTATAAAATCTTGTACACACAGCTTTTCTTTTTCCTTTCTGGTTTTCTATTTATTTAGCTTGTTTTGTTCCAAGTTCTTTCTATATCTATATTATATCTATCTATTTATAATTTTTCTTTTGCCATTCATTGGAAAGCCAGGATAAGCTATTACATTACGACCTTTCTATAGCATTTTCCATTGGGACATTAATGGTAGGTTATTTATCATTTTGCTGGAAAGGAATAGATTTCCTGTCTCTTCCCTTGGGGAAACCTTATTTTCACTTGTTTCATTGACTAAATGTGCTCATTATTTAGTCTCAAGTGTATGCCTGGGGTGTAGCCCCAGTAATGATTAAGTTTTCCTAGCAATTCAGCACTATGGAAAATATTTCTGATACTTAAATATGTCTCACACTTCATTTATTTTTCTGTCCTCTCTTGATTAACTTCAAGCTTGCTTTTCTTTTCTTTGTTTGTTTCTATATCCAGTGGTGACATCTCAGCTGTCGCTTTCACGATTAATTGTCACTGTCGTGTTTTCATTATCATAAACAACCAGGACAGAGAAGCCCTTTAATGAATAATTTCCTAAGGGTTACTTATACATGTTACTTGTCTTTCTATCCTGAGGTTTGCAGGTTTTACAAAGAAGCTATTTAAAACCTTGCACAGTCAAAAATTCCTTCACATTCTTCCTATATTCCTATCGCATACATATTAATACACAATATCCATATAGTATCACTCTGGTATTCAGACCCACTGTTGCCAAGTAAATAATGATTTAACTACTGTGCAAAATTCCTTAAAATAGCAGGATTTCATCCATTCCCTTGAGCCAACCAACATTTTCAGTAGTATAAATTGTTGGTTTGATATAATTATGTAATTGTTTTCAATAATTTCTTGAATAATATAATTATTATCCATCTTGTGGTATAGTAGTACGCCTTCTAAGTTCCCAGTTATCTTCTTGGATAGGTATTTATTGTGGGCAGTAGTGGATTAGCTATAAAGATCTCTGCTGGAAATGACTTTATAAAAGACAAATCTTCATTTACTTCCCATTTCTTTTTCAAGTGCTTTCCACCTCAGATTGACATTCAGCATTCATCTTTCAGCCTGCACCGATGTCTCAGATGTACACTGCAAGTTTTCCATTACATAAGTAGGTGGCAATGACTGGAAAGATAAATAACAGGTCCTGGAATGGAGCTTGCCTGTGGAGCCCATAATTATATGCACTATTTAATTTTTATCTCCCTCTTTCGTGGTGTTTTGGACCTCTCTACCTCTTTCACTACAGGATGAATATACAATGGGTGTGACAAGTCTGCAAGGCTGTTGGGTTTTAGCTCACACATTCCACTTGGTGCTGAGGGCAGAAATCAACACCTGAACCACTCCTATTCAGCATTATAGACAAAGCACAGGTGACCATAGATGCACTCAATGATATTTTCAAGGATTCTAAAAGAATAACAAACCAAGAAATAGTGTTAGAAGGCAACACAGTAAAACAAAGTAAGAGAAGATAGTTTTTCATTGTAATTTTTCAGTTGAACTGAAGCTACAGATTCTTTATTGTTGCATAAAATGTTAAGAGGTTTTGAAAGACTGAGACTGTAAGAACTGTAATAAGCTACTAAATATTGCTCCAGGAAAACAGAAAAAAAAATTTCTATTCTCTATTTTTCCAAATGAAAATAATAAAGGGAAACTAATTTGAAGGGGAAAATGTAAAACTAATAAATATACAGCTAAATAATGGAAATGATTGGTGCACCGTGGCACTCTGATGACTATTTATTTTTATTTGTGGTAGAAAAATGGGAATGATGTGTAGGGAAAAAAATCCTTTATTTTTAATTGTTCATTCATTAATTCATAAAAATTTTGGATGTCAGGTTGGGAAGAACCACAGTGGGTCAGTTGGTCCAACCTCCCAGCTCAAGCAGGGTCATCCTAGAGCACTATTAAATGTTTACTAGAGCACACTGCACAGGATTGTGTCCAAATGGTTCTTGAATATGAGGGAGAGTCCACAGCCTCCCTGGGCAACCTGTTCCAGTTCAGGTGGAACTTTCTGTGCATCCCTTTCTGCCCGTTGCCTCTCGTCCTATTGCTTGGCACCACCCATTCATCATTCACTGAAGCTAACAGAAATAATTGGCTAAGCTGATTAATGAAATGGTTTATCTAAGGAAATAGATATGAAAGGCTTTATAATCAATGTACTTTGAATCTAGAAAAAAGGTACATAAAACCAGGAAAGAGAAAAACTAAGTTAGAACTGCCATTGACTTTTCTGTACATTTTCTGCAGTCCTCCCTTTAGTTGTTCTT
The DNA here is from genome assembly GCA_013399945.1 of Ploceus nigricollis. NCBI lineage: Eukaryota > Metazoa > Chordata > Aves > Passeriformes > Ploceidae > Ploceus > Ploceus nigricollis. The sequence goes on from VXBC01009753.1 coordinate 1,024,151, forward strand.
TTTTTTTTTGGTTTGGGCATTTCACTAGTATTCTGCAAGAAGTTTTTTGTCGTGACTGTTGAAACAGAGAAAGGAAATTTTTGCTAGATTGACCATTTTTTACTTTTTACTCTTTGCAAACACAGGAGCATATTTATTGTTTCCAGAATGCATGGACCTTTCAAAAGTATAGTTTTCATAGTTTAAGGTTAGGAAATTTATTTTTAAAAAATTTTTAAAAAAGGAATAAAAGGAAAAAAAAAGAAACAGAATTCTCTCATTCATTCTGGAGAGAACTTCCCTGGATATCCCCCCAAAATATAACATATTGAGAAAGGAGAAATACATGGCTACAGACAAGGTTTAAAATAAGAAAACCATTAAAGCAAATGATATTTTTAATTCAACAAAATTTCCTATATTGAATTTGAGTTGTGTGAGGACTCACAGCAATGTGTTACTATGAAAGAGTTGTTTAGTTTGGAAACATAAAAAACAAAATTAAATGTTGGGTGGCACACGGCATTTTCTAGGAATTATTTTTAAGCCCAAGGAACTGAAAGAGAATCATGTGTTATGTACATAAAAAGAGTTTCTGAAACGTTCAGGGGACTGGGTAGTTCCTTCTCTTTAGTTTATACAATTTCATTGTTCTACCTGAAGCTTTGAACACAGTAGTTATATGCAATCCTTTTCTAGGACAGCAATTAAAACATCTCTCCTCATCACGTAATTATATCTCTGGAGATAATTATGAATTCCATACTTATATTTTTAACCTTGAATATAATCTCCTGGTTCATGCGTCTTTGCATAAAGTTCAAGCTGAAATAATTTTATGCTTGAAGGTGAGTAGCAGGAGTGATACTGCCTGAATAAAATGACCACAATATCTTAGACAAAATGAGTAAAGAAAAAATAGTAGTACAAAATGCAAAATTACTCTTCTATCTATTGTAATCTAAGCAACAAAAAGCCTAGAGACATAACAAGCTAAGATATTCTGCTTCTTTTATGAAAAATTGACTTATTTGAGAGAAATCATTAAAGGGATAGAACATACCAGAAGACTTATGTTTTATTGATTACAATTCACTATATATAATCGACTGCAGTTTGAAATGACAACTGAACTTCTCAAGTGCAGAGGTCAGATTATAAACAAACTGTATTCTAGCACAGAAACGACTTTCACAATGATGCCTAATGAAGACAATATTCTATAGTTTATTTATGTAACTTACTATTGGCTGTAGAGATAATTTAGTGCATTGGTTGAAAAGATTTTGCTTAAAATTTTTTGCAAGTGTTTGAAAATAGAAGGCAGATAATCATCTGAAGAAGTGCTGTTCTAAATTTTAGAAAACAAAATAATAGGGGGAAAAAGACTTTAGAGGTAAAACCAAAAATCAGAAATTAGTCAAAACAGGGCTGTTAGATCAGGTGATGGAATCATTATAACTTTCTCTGACTCCAGATCATTCTTCTTGTCTTGGCATTTTCCCTTGCCATGCCAACTCTTTGGTTCAGCAAGTTGCATAATACTTTCTCCCCTTGCTCCCTCTGGCTTTTCCCAAACCACTGCAGTAAGCAGTGCTACTCGAGGAAACATTCCCATAGCTAACTACATGCTCTGAGGAGCCAGAAAAGACAGCACAAAGAAGATGTAGGAAATGGGTGGAGGTTATGACTCACTAGAAGCAAGGCAAATGTAGAGCTCAAATGTTCTTTGCTTTAATAGCAAAAATTACTGTTTATTTTAGCAATAAATTGTACCTTGCCTATTAAACTATGTTTAAAAGAGTAAATAAAATGCTATAAATAGACAAGGTGGAAAGTATTTATAATTTTTTTCCAGGTTTTTAAAATGTTTTTGTAAAATTTCCTTTAAAAGTCCTTTTCAGAGAAATGAAGTAACCTCCAGTAAATCCAGGACATTTAGTATCGTGATTAACAGCCAAATCCACTATTAAACCACGTCCCCAGGTGCCACATCTACACATATTTTAAATACCTCCAGGGATGGTTACTCAACCACTTCCCCAATGCCTGATCACCTTTCTGGTGAAGAAATTTCTCTTAATATGTAATCTAAACATCCCATGGTGCAAATTGAGATAAATTCGTCTTGATATTTAGCAGAAGTTCCCAACCCCCACCCAGCTACAACCGCCTTTGAGGTTGTTGCAGAGAGTGATAAGTTCTCCCAGAGGGTCCTTTACTGAGTCTAAACACCCCCAGCTCCCTCAGCCACTTCTCATCATTTATGAACTGCCTATGGCCAGTGGCAACAGTGATTTAAACTATAGCAAACTCTAAAGAGGTTATTTGTATCTATTTACTAATGAAAGCTGAAGTTAGTAACTTTTTCAAAGGAATAAATAAACTGAAATCCATCAGAACTTCTGATAATACTGGAAGGATCTCTGTCAAAATGCACCTCTAGATCTTGCAACACCTCCTGAGCACCAGCAGCAGACCGTGGACAAGTGGGAGTGATATAGAATAAGAATTCAAAGTATTAAATGTTGTTTAAATTGAATTACATTAAATCCGCAGAACAGATCTTTCTAAATTTTCCTACAACAAAGAATGTTTTCCTTAAATATACATTCATGCAGTAACTAGGTGTTTTCCTGAATGGTATCAGGAAATGGGACCAGATTTTTTTTTGCTTTGTGGATACAGGAACATGGTGTTTATAATGAGTAAATATTACTTATTAAGAGAGATTAATATATTTCCCTTATTTAAAACATAAAACAGAAGAATTTTAATAGTCAGTTTCAAGAGATTTCTGTTTGAACCTGCTTATTTTGGTATCTGCAAACATCTGTCAGGGAGTTAGCTTCTATAGCAAACAGCAATTACAAGTCTTCATTTTACAGATCCTTTTTAACTAGAAGATGTGGTCAGATAAGTTTCTGATGAATACCTGGGTAGGCTGATTATGGCAACATGTACGCTTCAGTGAAGTAGCTACCACTAGTTTCTGCTGGTGATCAGAATCAGATCACAGAGGACATTGGATGGATGTGAGTGAGTAACTCTGGCATCCTCAGGGGATGAAGTGCAGTAGCTGACTGTGTGCAGTGAGACAAGAATAAGATATCGCTAGAGAGCAAATCGTCTCCCAAAGCAGCATATATCCCAGAGCAATACAATATTTTCCCTCTCCTCCACTGGCCTTGATTTAAGCTTCTTATAAAATGACAGAATTTGCAGATCTATTTTCATAAAAACCCTATTAAAACTTATATGAGTGTTAGCAAATTATTTTTGCTCTGATTCAAATAATTTTAAAATTAGATATAGGTACCTAACTGAGGTACATTAGGAAAGTCTGTGAGTCTCTATAATTTATAGTTGGGAAGAGTTTTTACAGTATTATTTAATGAAGGATATATGCCATGTTTGTAAAAAAACTTTTCCTAGGGATATTATGCACTCATCTTTGCACCTTTTTCTCTTTAAATTAACTAAAACATCCAAGATTATTTTGACACCATCAGGTCTGAAAATAAAAGTACTTCCTTTTGTTACAGAAAAAAAAGAAAACTATGATCAATGTGATAAAAGGAACTGTCACATCTTATTTCTTTAGAAATGCAAGGATAATAGCTCCTACCTGTCATGTTTCCAGTGTTCTGACAACCCATGAAATAGGAGGAAATCAGAGTTTGGCCCAAAATGTGAACCAAACTTCAGGACTATGGGATCAGAATACCCAGTAATGTGCTTTGGCACCTCTTTAAGGACATTGTCTGAGCATGTCAGACTCATTTTCCAATATTATCAGATTTTCTTTCTGTGGGAGATATCTAATAACTTTTGGTTTTCATTATAGGTTTCTGAGGGTTTTTAATTTTTATTTTTCTTTTTATGAAAGAATTTTTTCCCAGTCAAAATCTGTGAGTAAATATCCTCTTACACGGAGCATGAACAATAGGCACAATAGGTGGCTGCCTCCCTCTTTTTCCCAAAATGGCTATTCAGCCCTGCTCTAGAAAGTAACTGTCGACATACTATGGATTCTTTTCAAATTATACTAACATCTGCTTCTGATCCTATTCTTATTTCTTTTAAATAGTTTATTCATTTTAGTGAGGTCTCCCAAAAGTTTTTACTATGATAGCAGTGAGACTGAGCTTCCCTTTTTAATCTCTCTAGTAAGGCAAAAATGCAGTGGGATTACAAGAATCAATATCTTGTTAATCTAAATGGATCTCATTTTTCCATTCTTTTCATTCATTGACAACAACCCAATCATTCACTCAGCTCCACTTTCCACAGTAGCATAAGCTTGTGCAAATGTTTAATACATAGCAGTTTAATTTCATTTTAACTTGCACATGTTCCATGTCCTTAATTAATGGTCAGGTGCTGTTAGGAATTTTAGATTAAGACAAACAACCTGCAGCTTCCCTACCCAAATAAGTAATATTACTTCTTTGACAACTGGTTTATTATTCTGGCACTTCACTGACTCCTGAATACATTATATTTGCCCTTAAAAAGGAACAGAAAACTCTCTATTTCACAGTTTCTAACTCTGAATCTAGCATACAAATTTTACATGACAACTCCTCATGGACCAATTAATTTTTTGAAGTTATTTACTTGGATGAATATTTACAGAGGAAATTTATTTATTTATTGGCAGAGGAAACATTTAATATGGCTGAGTTTGACCACAATATCTCAGCTTTTTCAGATTGTTTTACTTAAAGTGCTATTAAATTCAAATGTCCTCTACTTAGACTTGAACACGAGCTCTCTCAAAACCCAGCTAGCAACTATTAACCAAAACTTGTTCAGCTTTTAAAAAATTTAAGCACTGTATTTAGGTGGAAGTGTACCTTTCTGAACCAGATCTAGAGTTGGGTTAAAGCCGAGCTTTTCTAAACTTGATCTTCTTTGAGGGTAATTGAGGTGCTAATGCAAAAAGTTGTGATCCAAAAAACGTTCACCTGACTGCTGCTAGAGTCAGTTGCAAATGGGAAAATGCCTTATATGCCCTATCGTGCTTAGGGGCCAATCCCCCATGATGGAGAGAATGTCCCACTGTCAAGTCTGTCCTTTTGAAACCATTTTACCATTCATGAAATGCTTCAGAAGAGGTTGAGGAAGCTGCAATGCATAAGGCTACATTGAATGGGACAAACAATCACTGAACCCCTTGTTTTGCTCTTAGCTGGCTTTTGTGTCCTGCTTTAGATGCTTTGTCCTGCCCTGAATGTAAAACTCAGACCCTACTTATTTTGGGAGCGTGGACACTTGGTTGGGAGCTGGAAGATCTGTGTTTTGGTTTCGCTGAAAAGTATTTCTAAATGTCTGTCTAAATCTGGCAAACCAGTGTAAAAGGCATAAACGCTTCTTGGAGAGCCTGAACCCAGTACTGCACCTTCCATTAACACACCTTAACCAGCAGATATGCAGTAATCATCCTCTTGATATTTTTCTTTCTCTGGCTATAAAACAACTGAAAATAAGCTAGGCCACTTTTCTGCACCACAGCATAACAGCTGGACTGGAAGGAGCAGTAATGCACCTGAACCATTCCTGATCCCTTCCTCTCACAGCAATACTTAAGCAAATTGCTGGTGGCATGTGAAAACATACAAACTTTGCTTTATTTATAGGCTGAAACTGGCTCTGGCTCTCCAATTGCTCAAATGTTTCTCTCAACCATGATTAAAAGACAAGAATGATTTCTCACTCAGTCAGGGAACAACTAGTTCTACAAGTATCAAAAATCTATTGCATTTCCTCCCTGAGGTCTGAAAGCAGGGACAACTTCAACTCTCAGCTTTTGCTCAGTATTTCTTGCAGGTTAGCCTCCTTGGCTGTGCGTATGCTGGTTTAAGGTGCTGCTAAGTATGTTGGTTAGTATCATGCCTCTCTCCAGATTTGGATTCTACTCTTTAGCAAGTGCAGATGGAGACACACACACTTAAAAAAAAAAAAAACCACAGAAATCTAAGAAACTTTAATTCTAATTTTGGCTCTGACTACAGCTGTTAGTGTTGGGATGTAAGTTTGATCCTCTCCTTTCCCATAACTCGTTTGCGTTCATTAATGTTAATGGAAACTTAGATAACCTTGAAAAAGAAACTGTTTTTGCCAAACAAATTCCAATAGCCACAACCCTTCAGTCTCTGGTAGCACTCAGATCTCCAGATGAGGTGCAAAGATCGTACAGCTACTCTGGTGTCCAAGAAGTAAACATTTAATAGTGCAATTACTGCACTATTTGTCTTCACTTTCTGGTTTCACTCACACTGGAGGCTGTAGAGGATTCACTTTTCTCACATGTGGAAAAATATGAGGATGGCTTGCGTACATATCCTACCCATAGTCTTGGAGGTTTTCTGGTAGTAGAAATGGAAAAGATATTCTAGGGTAGAAAATGAAGCAGAGATGTTAAGAACTTTTTTTCAAGTTTCAGTTATGTTAAGCTCACTGTCTGAAAACTTGCATGATCTTTTTACTTTTCTACAAGCTAATTAGGAACATTTCTTGAAAAAAATTACTTTATCCAGCAAGATGATGCTGTAGTGTGATGATAAACAGAAAGAAATAAAAAGAATGTCATTACTTAAGTGATTTAACAAGAAATTATATGATTCTTTGAATAAATTGATATTCATAAAAGGGGTGAATTATTCAGTGAGCAGCTTTTTACAACTCTGAAGTTTCTTGCAGATCATAAAGTGCTACATAATTAGATAGCAAATAATAACAATAATGGAATTGAATACAACAAATATTCTTAATGAGACTGGCATAGGAACAGCAAAATTAACTGAATAAGATATATTTAATTGGGTTTTATCAGTTGTCTATATTATTCAATTACTTTTACCATAATTTATTTATTATTAAATGATTTTATTAGTCAGTTTTAGTCTAGATCAATAGCCCATCCTTCTGCTTCCGTTACAGACATGGCATAAAGCTAATTGAGCAATGCCAGTTATAATCCAAGCACAAAGGTGATGACATTTCTGTAGCCATCGTTTCAGGAAAGGGTTCTGTGGGCCTAAACATGGAACATATTCAAAGGATAATAAAGGCTTCAGTACTTCAAGGAATTGTTCATGAGTGCAAAACCTTCCTTTTAGGTTGTACAGGCTCAGAATGACACATTATTTCTTATGACATGCCTCTAAATTTTCAATAGCTTTAGATAATGCTGTGAACAACCTCAGCTTAATTACCCTAGATAGGTGTCCACAACTTTACAATCTTGAAACAGATAATCATTACTAGGGTACATTTGCCCAGAGAGGTGAGTCAGCTGGATATGGGCCAGCTGAAATTTTGGCAAAGCCAGCTACATTAGCAAATCCTCTTTGTTTAAAGGCTGATGTTTTATACATTCCAAAATACTTACTGGCTTCCCGTGAAATTTGGTGACTTTGAGAGAACCAATCACCTGGAAGGTTTCCAGTTCAAATTCTGATGTCACATAAAGAGGGTTTCCCTGAGATGTCTCCCTGTTTAAATTTCATACCATGATTGATGCTGCAACCTTTGCATGAGAACACGAAATGTATGGATCAAATCAGTATTCGTACTTTAAAAGCCTTTGTAAGTGTTGAAATTCTGCTGTTATCTGAGTTCTGCTTTCCACCTTGTAAAAGATATTACCTCCAAAAATCCTTTCTTGTGTAGATTAGCACACATGGTACGTGTTTTCAGGCACTGGCACACCCAACAGAAGATGAGAACATCTGTCACGAGAAAAGAAGCAAACTATTGGTTCAAGGCTGGTATTTATTATCTGGGATTAACAATCAGAATGAAGAGCTGTGTCTTGAGGTCAGGGTAGTATGGGACACCAGGACTGGGCCTGAGCAGGCAGGGCACACCTGGCAACAGCAGGCATCAGATGCTGCTTGTTGTGAGAGAAGATAATGGACAGAAAGGTTATATAACCAGGAAAATGCCCATTCAGACAGCACCGTTTGTTTGGCCACAGCATCATTCCCACTGAAACAAATATCAAAACTAGAACTTAGAAAGTAAATAATAGGAGAGTAAAAATGTCTCTTTACTATTTCTTCTTCCTTTTCTTTTTGGAAAATAAAGAGTAAATTAAAAAAAAATTAAAAAGGAACCCAGAAATTAAATGGCAAAAACTGTGTTTATATGAATTTAGAATTGCAGAGTGCAGCAGAGTTCAGGCCTCTGAAAGGTGTGAAACATACACTTTCTTTGATCTGTGATGTAACATAGCACGTATTCAAACCTTTTGTCTTTGAACAGGTTTTAACTGGAGTACCTATAAATTTGTTAGTCCATCAATGACAACACTTATTTCACCAGACGCACAATGAACTAGATAAATCTCACATCTCCCTCCCTTCCTTTTATAAACACACAACCATGGACCGTATTTTCAAATATGGTCAACCATGGTCATCTCAACCCAAACTGCTCAAAGTCTCACTGGCAGTCCTTTTGTTAGTACAATCTATAGGACACAGGACTGAAATATGGAACATGAAAACTCTCATATCATGCGTAGTTCTTTCTTTTTGTTACCCAACTGCAAGTCTGACAGAAAACATCAGTCTTTTCATAAGCAGGCACAGTCCATCCCTTAAACTATAATTTAAAAGCATGTCTTTGCAAAGCAGCTCCAAGACTCCCTTCAATCAGCCTTATCAATTAATACAGAAAATAGGGTTATGTATTTTAATGTATTTTAATCCTTACAAAGAAATCTGGACTTTTAATTTTTTTTTTTTATTAAACAGATATTTGGGGTCTTTTTGAAGAAATTAATTTCATTGTGGAACAAGGCCTGTATTGGAATTGCTCCAATTGTGCAAAAATTGTCTGTGATGATTTTTTTAAACAAGATATTGATTTACTTTAGCTATTTTCCTTCTGTATTGCACTGTTTTCTTCACAAAGGCTCCACTTCATTTCCAGAAAAGTACATGGAAAACAGTTTTCAGAGTAGGATCCCTGAGGAATCATTGAAATCAAGCCTCAGCTTTGTACTTAGAAGCCTCTGCTACACTGTGTTTATATGAAAGCACCACGTCATTGAATGAACATGTCTGGGGCTAAAGGTATGAACTGCAGCAACCTGTGCTGCAGCCATCTGTCCGAATTAAAGTGCAGCTTTGTTCCCTGCACCCCGGGGCAAGAGGGGAAATGCAAGCTAATGGAAAAATGAGCTTGCTTATTGAGTAAAGGAGCAGGAATAGCTTGACATGGCCACTGTTGGTCGAGCAGCACTGTTGAAATTTCCAAACCCATCAGTCTGCAGGATATTATGGTTTTGACATGTCATTTGCTCAACAAATGTGAGGAAAAAGAGACTCTACCCTGTTGACTAGATTATTTGTTGTGATCCATTTGCTTGCATCTATTACTCAGTGGCTGAAAAGCAGCTGTCTTGATATGTGTTTATAAGCATTTGGCATAGGTACCTGTAGACCTGACCAGCTGAGCTCTTTCCTAAATTAATGTAACACAAAGAAATAAATAATATTAAAGTAAATGTCAATAAGAAGCAGTTCATAAATAATCTAATATGTCAAATAAAATATAGGAAATGAAGAAGATGACAGAAAATTAATTGATGTGCTAAAAGAAACCTCATATTACCCAGTGCTGAAAAATTTACAGTCATACAGATGCTATAAATTTGCGACAAAACACAGGAACGGAAACAAATAGGAGGTAAGCCAGCAAAGTCAGTGCTGGAATCCTTATGATATTAGAAACCTTTCTACTAACCAGAGTGCTGTGATAGGTACATAGCATTCTAGTGAATTCCATAGAAGCATCAAGTAATGTGTAATTGATATAGGTATCAATTTATGGCAAAAGAAGTTTTACTTTTTTTAGGAATTTCATTTTGTGCATTTAATTGAAAAAATTTGTTTTGGCTTAAATCTCAAGGAAATCAGGATTCCTTTTTCATGGGAATTTAGGGGGTTTCTGTTTGTCTTATACAGAAACACTTTTGTGATTCTTATTTCTGTCCATGAATGAGTGTCACCATGTCACTCTTCACAGTAAATATGCAGGCTGTAGTGTCCCTGTTACAGTAACATTGGGAGAACAAGCTTTCCAAATGTTTTACTTTGACCAGTCAATCATCTTGTTCACTGAATGCAAAAGACAACTGTCCATGTCTGTTTACTATGCGCAAGGACAGTATTCTGTCTATTCCTCTATTCTTCTAATAGATGGAAGGTGACAATTCTGCTCATCTTCAGGTATTACATTTGTCAGAAATTAGTCTGACAGCCTCAGCAGAAGTTCTGAGTGGGATTCAACCCACCTAACCAAAAATCTCCAATGAAGATGTCTGAATCTAGGTGACTCATCTTAGGTTCCTTTTATAATCAGGGAAAATGAAAATGCAGTGATTCATCTGACATATTTCAGACACCAGCTTCATGCTGTAATCAGTCACATCGTGCAAGTGCTTATGTCTCTTCATTGATTATGAAGGGAGCTTAGGTGACGTACCCAGATATAGAAATGTACAATGAATCTTACCTTAAGTTTCTTGATTCAGGTTTGAAGATTTCTCCTTGTAGGGCACTCAGCAATCACAGAGCCAGCTGGGGTTGGGGAAACATATCAGAACAAAACAAAAATACAAAACCAAAAAGGGGCATTTAAGCCAGAATGTCTTCTTTATCCTAATCACTGGGTACTCCATATGGTCCTTCAGGGTGCCATATTGTGGGATGACATGCACATGCATTCATCAGATCTCTAAGTGTTATGTTCTGGACCAGCAGTCTCTGACACAGATGGTTTAGGAGGATTCCAGTTCCAGCTTAGATCATTACTCCAGCCCTAAAATTCCTATTGATGAGCTGGAACATCTCAGTAAAAAATCAGTCCAGATTATCACATGGCACCTGCTAGTTTAAAATCTGGGAATCTGTGTAGAAAGGAAAGACATAAACTCATCATACAGTAGAAGATCTGCTTTGCCATACTGACCTCTCCCAAGTCCTCCCCTGGGCATCCTTCTGTGCAGCTGTTGATAGCGGGTTTGGAGGGTGGTTGTTACACACATGGATATACACATGCAGGAGAGGGTGTTAGCTTAGCTTAAACTAGCAGCTGTGGGAGTGAAAAAAAATCCAGAGGCTTTCTTGGCTTTGTCATAGACTTCTCAGACGTGCCAGAGAAGAGGTGTATTCTCCACTTGCTAGACTGCAGTGAAATATGAGCTGCCATGTCTTCTCTCCTCTTGATAAAAATTATGGAGTTTCCTGGGTTTGCATTTGTCTGCCTGTAGAATTGTAAAAAGTGATCAGCCTCAAAGCACTTTTCTCAGTGTTATGTTTATAAAATTCTTAAAGATATTTGGAAATAAGAAAATTATTAAAAAATACCTTTTTCCTGATTTTTTTCTCCCTAGCTATATTAAAATAGAACTACGCACGGAGTTGCTTTATGTGTATGATTTACAAAACCACCAAACACAATAAATCTGCTGCTGTACATCAAACTCTTTGAAATCACAGAAAGAATGTATAATAACAGCTTTAAAATTAGCTATCTGGTAGAGCAGTTCAGCTGTACAGTCTGCTTAGTCTGAATTCCACATCTGTGTGAACATACTTTAACCATTTTAATCGCAATCAATTGCTGACTGAGAGTGTATATGTCCTCATAAATTTGCCAGTCTCTCTCTCACATGAGGAATGTGTGACACTAATGCTTTAAGGTACTTCTTGTAAAAGCTGTACAAGAAGAGGATCAAAATAAGAAACCTCTGCTGATTTAAATGTCACATTCTTGGCACAGGTTAAATACCCATAAGAATTTACAGTCAAGATTAAAAGATGAGACTTCAGATACTGCTCAGGAAAATGACCTTTTGGTACTTAAGTATGAGAACTAGCTTAGAAATGGCATAATACCAGCTCTAGGAGGACTGGATTTTCTGACTTAATAAATGAAGCTTTTTGTTCTGCATAATCTTTTAATTTTTGTCCTCATTTTTATCTCCACTTGACATTGTTCAGCAAATTGAAGTGAAAAAAAGCCAGCATATTTTTTAAGTACTTTGGAATATCACAAAAACAAGGGGAATGAAGGTGGAACAGATGTATTTCTGTCATATTGTGAGCCATACCAGTAAAATTTAAGCAAGTGCAAGGGATCTTTATTGGACTGTAAGAATCTGCACACTCTCAGCAACTAAAACCCTGGAACTAGAATTTACAGACCATCTTCTCAACAACACTGCACAGCAAGTACACAGTGGTATACAGAGATGAAAGGGATCAGTAAAGTAGTTTTTTATTTTGCTGAATCTGGGTGGGTAAGAAAGTGCATTAAGTACAAAGAAATGAAAGGCTAACTGCCTTTCCTTTGAATCTCTCTAAAAATAGCTTTGATGGGCAGTTAATAAACTATTGCATTTGTAAGAATTAAACATATAGAAATATTTCTAACATTAGAAAACCTATTGATTTTAACACACAAAGGTGAGCTTATCTCTATTTTGAACAAAAACACAGTTTTAAAAGATACTTTCCTCATTATCTTCTGCATTCCAGTTTTATAAGTAAAAAATGCATCTATTGTTCATTGACCTGATGATCAACAAAAACACTAATTATCATTATGTATTAAATCTATAATGTAGGAAACTGGGATGATAAAACTTTCTGCAATCAGGTTCTAGCTACTTACTTGGCTCATTTATAATTGTATCTCTTTCACAGACGTCTAGAATCTGAACAGAACAAAAAAATAATTTAACTTTTTCCTGAGGAAAAAAACTGGAAAAGTAACAACATTCCTACTAACTTGTTCCAGCTTTTACATAAGTGTTGTAAATTTTGACTTTTTATTATTTTTATTATTTTTATTTTCATTATTTTGACTTTTGCTATCTTTTTATTATTATGGCATCTCTTTATGGAATTATTTTTAAAAAATATTGAAAGCAGCTATTCTGGTTATAATCAGATTAAAACATCACTCCTCATCCTAGTTCTTCAATGCAGCAGCTTCTGGTTTTGGTATTCTGAGAGGAAAAGGAGGTCTGAGGGAGGGTCATTGCTGACTGACAGTAGTTCCCCACTACTGCAGGTAGTATGGATGTGGACTGAGAGTACAGGTGGTTCTAGGGAACCTTGGGAGCCAACAGTGACTTCTGGAGCTACCTTGCTGGCTTGCTTCCTCCTCCAGCCAGGCTGAAGTGTAAGCAGCAGACTGCACGCCAGTACAGAATGCTGCAGTCGCAGGATGTGGTTCCAGCATAGAAGCCATATTTCATCTGCTTAAGTGCCATATGCAACTCCATAGCCACAAATTGCTTATTTTGCCTTAGACACAGAAGTCAACCGTAACTAAACACACACAGTTTCCAAGAGTAAAATTTAGCCCAAAGCAACTATCAAAAAAAGTATTTGAATCTCTTTGATCCAAGGCTGAATGACATTTTGACATTGTAATTGTGTGAAGCACCACACCTTCAAAGATCTTCATCCATAATATAAGCAAATCAACCGCCAGTCTTGTATATAGTGGTCTTTTACATCAGTGCAGTGCCTGAAGAACTACCTCTCTGTATATAAATAGCATGGCAGTGTGTTCATTAGACAGAATGTTCTTCTTAACTGTAGCAAGCCAAACCATCACTCCAGGTCATATATCCTTTTGTATGAAGTGAAATCAATTTGTTTCTCTCTCTGAATAAATGTTATCATGATAGTTTATACTCTGGGCAATAGGACAGAAATTGTGTCCTTTTCACCAGCTTTCTTGTAGCTCGTTGCTGGCAATAGATATTTGGTACTTTATTTTCCCCTCCAAAAGTACTATGTTCAATACATTCAGCCATGAAAAGAGACGGCTTTGGGATGACCTAGTTGCAGGCTTCCAATACCTGAAAGAAACTTACAGGAAAGATAGAGAGAGCCTATTTACAAGAGCATATAGTGACAGGACAAGGAAGAATGGATTCAAATTGAAAGATAGTAGGTTTAGATTAGATATTAGGAGAAATTCTTTAAGTGTGGTAAGGCACTGGTACTTCAGGGAAGTGCTGGATGCCCCATCTCTGGAGGTGTTCATGGTCAGGATTGATGGGGCTTTGAGCAGGCTGGTCAAGTGGAAGGTGCCCCTGCCCAAGGCAGAGAAGGTGGAACTACATCTAGATCTTCTAGCTCCCCTTCTAACCCAAACCACTATGAGTTTCTTGAATCTGGACTTTAGTGATAGTAATAAGCATAATGCTTCAGTGTTCCTCTGTAAATATTTTTTTTTATTTTGAGAGGAAAGATGTTATGTTTGTCACAATTCTTAGTTATTCATTGAATTCATTGAGAACTATAAAATATAGGGAAGGAGGCAAAAGGAAATTTTGAGACTTAGACATGTTTCTAACATTCATGCTGCATTATTGATACCTTATTTTATCAGTGTTGATAAATTATTTCTGTGAGTTGGTAGTTCAGGTCATCATTTTCATAATGCAATGGCAGAGTGAAGGAGTTTTAAAGTGTTTGTAAATCAAGAAAGCTGTAGTGAAATTCACATAAGCAGACGTGATGAGTGTGACTCCTTTCACTTTATCATCAGTGAGAAGATATAGGGATATTTAATGAATAATTAATTTCATCCTAAGCTGAACACCTAAAATAATCCAAATAAACTGTTTTCTAAATGTACTCACTGCTCTCCATTGCCTACAGTTGAAAATTTGATGATTAATTCTGGTTTAGTGTCTACTGCGTAGGTGGTCAAAGTCGGATCCCTTTGACTTGACTCTCTGTAAAGCAGCATGTTACAGTTACAGATATGCCAGGTTCATTTTTTTATTTGAACAAGCTACTGACTCTCACTTCACAAGGAAAGTTGTAAGTCTACAGAAGGAAGGGGGTTTGCTAAACTTTGACATATGTAAAAGCTAATGGGGTCATGAAAGCTTCGTTTTACTTGTCTTTTCTGTACTGGTTTTCCTACTCCTCATCCATAGGACTCCACAGCAGAGTACCAATATATGTTCATTAACTTGTTGGGGTTTTTTCTTTTGACTGAGAAGTTTTATTTTGTAAGAAAATCTACTTGCTAATCTGAATGGGTAGCAATTTAAATATGTATTTAATTGCTTAAACCCCTTAATGGCTTAGGTCGTTGTACTGTCAACTGAGAGAATGTAGACAATGGAACAACTGCTAGTAGTCTCTTGGAGGACAAAGGGCTTGCAGAATTAGACCTAGCTTTCAGGGACTAATTAAACCTATCTTTTGTCTTGAGCTCAATATAAAAATGTTGTTTTCTTAACTTATTTCACTTATCTTCAAGAAGCAAAATGCTAGTTCCTGACACAAGGCTGTATAGAGATGCCAAATGAATGTAATAATTCTATTATTACAATGAGTAATGCTGAAAAGTTGAGTCTCTTTTCACTGGTGTAGGTCAGTAGACTGTACTCAGAGGAATGATTGTGCTGCACCATGGATGCAAGTGAGTGTGTTTTGGAACACAGGATACCAAGGAGAAAAAAGCATGCATTCAATAGGCCCCACTGACTCATGTTGCTGAACCAACACCAAAGAGAAGAGGAGATTTATTTCTTTTTATGATACATCATTTGTTCCCCTTTCTCTTAATACTAGATATTCAATATCAGGCTGTAGCTCAGTTCCTTCTGGCAGTGTCCCCTGCTCAAGGAAAGTTCAGAATCAAGGCAGGATGGGGCTGCAGGAAGCTAAATAAATTAAGCAGGAATAAAATAAACAGCTCCTATTTATGTCAGAATCTGGACAAATTCCTTGGCATCTAGAAAAATTCACTGCTAGCCAAGGTTAGCATTGAGGAACAGAAACTCTATTAACACAGCAATGGGTCAAAAATGAAAGGGAATTCTCTATCTATTTCAGAATGTAGAAGCTTTCCCTGTTGATACTTGGGTTTGTTACCTCACTAAATGCGGGACAGGGTTGCTAATTTGCCATCCTCTTGTCCTGCTGTGTACAGATACTCCTCTCGTGATTAGTTACAGCACCACTAAAAAGAAGTTGCTCTGTCAGGTGGAAAGCCCAAATACATCTCACAAACAGACAACAGGGAGAAAGCATTACACCAAAAGAGACACTTAAAAGCCATACTCTGCATATAATAAATGAGACAGGCCCTGTGAAATGTAAAGGGGACAAAATCAAAATATTTCAGAGCAGAGCAGGTTCCAAGTAGTTTGAGCTTTATGCATACTCTTTTAATCAAGACACACCAGGACATTATGCACAGAATATTTGATGGATCAGTAATACTCATGGGCACTGTAAGGCTATTTTCTTCACTAACCCCCTCATAAACAATATTCACATTGAATAGTACTGTGAAAGCCAAAAGCTGGGTCAGCTAACACAATCTTTTGAAGATTTAATGAGAAATTTCCATATCTATCTTGACAGATATAAGTGTGTATCTGAAGAAGAAAAACCTAGGTAAGAAAAATTTGACACTTGGCCAAATTTTGTATAACAGAAACTGTTTTAGAGATTTGACTTATACTCCAAGTGATCGTTTATACAGTAAGAATTATTGCTCTGTCAGACTTTCACAAAACAACTTACCCTCCTTTGAAAAACTGCATTCTTCCTAGAAGGGCATAGTATATATAACACCCTGAGCTCAGTTCCTGTAGTAATGTATGAAATTCTACAGATCAAGAACCAAGTTTAAGGGCCAGCGCTATACTGCGTTTTTAAAATGAAGACTCTCAGATGAGCCGTGTATGCAATAGGAGAGTAAATACAATATTTTCAGTCATCCCAAGCATTCACTTCTTCTCTTTTTCTCTTCAAGTAGAGTAAACAGCACATATAGAATGTTTTGCACTCTATCAACCCTCTAAGGTCCATCCAGCTATCAAGAGAGAACCTTTAAAAGTCTTCATTCATTTTCTTGTCACCGAAACTAGAGTACCCTCTTGAAATTTACTGATGCTGTAAGCTCAAGAGCCATCATTGAGACAAAGGAGAATTCAGCTGTAATACAAGATGTGACTGGCAACAAGGACAGTATTGTCCTGAAATCCAGCAATGCAAAGCTTTGGTCTTATGGGACAAAAAGAGATTCCTGCTTCAGAGTCAGAGTTCTTCAGCAGAAAAATAACCCAAAACACTGAAAATTTAGGGATTCAATTTTACCAAAGAAAATTATGGGCTATATTACAAAATAATTTAAAAACAATATCTCAAAGTAATTGAAAAAAGAAGGTAAATCTGTGATTTTTTATTTGGCTATTCTGAGTTCTACCTGAACTCCTTAGAGTGACTTTTTTTTCCTTCTTCATTTTTCACTTTTTATACTGGACCTTTCTATTCATACCTCCTTAAAATGTATTCTACCCAGAGGATTCAACAGCCCAAAATAAGAACCAATAAACTCACTTTCAGTTCAGTGGTATGGGTAGAAATATATTTTACCTTCATATCTAAGGCATGCCTATAAAATATCAGTACCCAGTATTTTGGACAGATGAAAAAAATACCTATCATAGGAAAATTACTTTTAAATTATATTTATTTTAAACAAATTATTATTTTTCCTATGAACTAGGAGTGTAAAAGAGTTCTGATGTTAGAGAAATAATAAGCCATGGATTATGGAGAACATTGTGTGAGTTTGCCTAGAATATTGATCATGTGGCCAATGTATCTATTTTATGGTCTGCAGACTCATTAAACCTGCTTGACTGCTGCTAGGTACAAAAACATCACTCCTGCCTCAGGAAGTTCCCCCGCATTGGCTGGAAGGAGGACACACAGTGCAGTTCCTGCTGTGTGTTTGCTCTGTCTTGTTACTCTTCCCCAGGCATTTGTTGTGGGCTCTTCTCAGACAATAGCCTTGAAGGTTCAGGGGTCCTTTGATCTGACCAAAAAGAGACCCCTCTCTCACAGGGAACATTTCTCACTCCAGGCTCTGTCAAGCACACAGAAGAGTGCTGCACTGAACTCTCCTGCTATCTGCTGCTTTGCAGCACCTGAGAAGATAAAACCACCACAACTGACTGCTGGCTTAGTGGTGGAGTCTGAGTAATTGCTGCCAAAAAGTTTTATGAGAAAAGGACTGCATTTGCAAAAGAGGTGATCTAGATAACTCCAAGAAAAGACAGATTTTATCTGGCTACCATGAGGTTCTAGGACTGAAATTCTGAGAAACATAAATACTGTTTTCCTGTTAAAAATAAACTTTCCTTAAGAAATTTCCTGAACTTTAAGTACCTTCAGTAAGAAATACAAATTTTAAAAAAGGATATTTTTCACCAAGCAGATAAATTACATATTTACATATCAAATTAGATAGTCAAGAGACCTTTTTAATGATATTGTCACAGGAATTCGTCACATTCATTATCATGCAGTTATTCAGTCACAGAACATTATTGGCTGTAAAAGTGTCTATTCAATCTGTGTTGATATTCACACATATTTATTATGAAGCCAGATTTGAGCAAACAGCCTACCAGCATAATTGAGATATTGCAGGAAAGAAAATAATTCAATATACTACTCCTGTGAGAGTTCCTGTGATATGAAAAGAGCAATCCCATTCATGATGTGCCCTTGGCCATGACTGATAGCAGATTTCTTGAAGTACATTTTCTGATATCTGATAGCCTCAGAAAGTACAATAGGAAGAGCATTGCCAGCAGGGCGAGGGAGTTGGTCCTGCACTTCTGCTCAGCCCTAGGAGGCCATATCTAGAGTGTTGTGTCCAGTTCTGAGCTCCTCAGTACAGGAAAGACACGGGGTTCCAGGAGTAGGTCCAGCAAGAGACAACAGAGATGATTAGGGGACTGGAGCATCACTCTTATGAGGAGAGACTGAGGGAGCCAGGCTTGTTCAGCCTCAAAAGGAGACGGCTGAGAGGGGACCTCATCAATGTCTCTCAGTATCTGAGGGCAGGGTGTCAAGAGGAGGGAGCCAGGCTCTTTTCAGTGGTGCCCAGCAATAGGAGAAGAGGCAATGGACAGAAACTGATGCACAGGAAATTCCACCTGAATATGAGGAAGAAAATCTTTACTGTGTGAGTGGCTGAGCACTGGAACAGGCTGCCCAGAGAGACTGTGGATTCTCCCTCACTAGAGATTTTCAGGAACTGGATGCAATCCTATGCCACGTGTCACATTGCAGCTGATCTGAAGCTGCCCCCTAAAGTCAACCAGCCTAGAAGAAAACCATTCCTCGGATTAGGAGGGGATAGGTTGGATTCAAACCCAATCAAAGGCCTCAGCCAACCCTGTTCAGGCTTAGATACAGGTACACCACTGGCCAGAGATCTGGGCGGAGAGAGATTCCATCCAGTCAGCTGTCAGGACCCGGGAAATCCGAACCTCCTAGATAAAGATAGACTGAACAATGGAACACGCTGTATGTCTCATGATCAAGAGGATGCCAGTTGTGATTTCTGTCTCCCTCCTACAACTGCACTTAACAACCATGTGCTCTGGTATGACTCTGCTTGAGCACGGAGGTTTGACCAGCTAACCCACAGTGGTCCTTTCCAACCTGACCCATTCTGTGATTCTCTTCATGTATGATTTTGAATAAAGCCCCAAAATACAATTTAGGACTGGATCCTCACTCAAAACTGTGTCTTTCTTTCATCATTGAAGGCTCTTTTGAAGTTCTTTTTGCCTTGCCAACACACACCAATCCCCTGGACACCCATACTTGCTCATTACAAAGGGTGACCTTTAACTGCATCCCATTCTCTTCTGAAACTTCTTGCATATTTCCAGTTTTAGACCAGAAGTAAGGAAGTCATTCACACCCTCTTTGTCATACGTGGAATACTGACTCCTACAGTTTTTGTTCCAGAAGCACTCTCCTCAGAAAATTTTGGGCAGTTGTACTGAATTGATTATCTGTACTTCAGTCTTAGCATGCCTTTGCTTCCTTTCACAAGGCCACTCTACTTCAACAGATTTCTAATCATTATTTTTAAATTTATGTGTTTGTCTGAATAACAGTAGATCAATCATTATGGAAATCTAATTTACATCATGAGCTATTTTTAGTATAGTCAGGATTAAAAGAGCAAAAAACCACAACACCTAATTTTCACATTAAAAATTGCTGTAAGTCTTGAAAATGACATAGTAATGATTACAAGAAAAATTATAAATGACATTAATTTTACTGATATTCACTTTACAGATTTTAATTGTGAGGCTTCCTCTCTCTGTAGTGAAGAAAGAATGCTATAGTTCTACATGATTGTTTATTAGTACCTGATCCAAATTGATTTCACATAATCATAGCAGGATAAAAATGAAAATGCATGTTTTACAATGAGCCATACACACACATACACATGCATACCTAACATTAATAGCAAAAGATAATTAATATTTCTAATTGCTAGCATAAGACTGCAAGTAGCCTGAAATTTTTCTTTGCCTGTAAGTGAGCTGTCATGCCATTATGCAGTACGATATATTATCATCACCAAATTATTTCCTGTTCTGTTAAATAATTACAAAGAACAGGATGCTTTGCAACAAAACAATGCTTGTCAGTTGATGGGTGGTTTTTTGACATAATCCAGCTGTGTGTTAAACAAATGCAAACCTGTTAATAGCAAGACTTCCCAATCAAACAGTATCTGTCAATTACAGTAGCAGTTGTTTTTAACTGAGGGTGTTTCCTGAATATCAAGCATTAGTGGGGAAAGGGGTAGAGAGGACTCCTGTGCATACTGCACAGGAATCACTTCTATCCCAGTAATTAATTTCCCAGTGATTCCGTATAAAACTGGTCTGGCAGTTTTCACAGAGTATTTGCATGTGTTGCAACATGGTCTTTGGCTAAGTCATTACTTAGAATTTTTTTTTTAAAGATATTTTCTTTAAGAGATTCTATTTTCTTGCTTATCTTCTTCCTCATATGCGCTGAAAACGCACAGGTCACCATGGGTTACTGTGTTATGAGAAAATGAAGGAAAACTCTTCTTGGTTTCAGATGTTTAGGATAAACCACTATCTCGGTTTTAGGTCATCATCATTTGTGAATTACCTTGCCCAAAAGTGTGAGAGTGGTAAATGACAGCCTTTTTTAGAGATTGCAAGTCCTCGGTTTTTACTTTCTAGCTAGGTGTCAATGGTAGGGACTTATAAATGCTGAGAAACACAAAACACACAAGACAGATGGGCTTTAGCACTTAGCTCAGAACAGAATGAATCTTCTGTTCATACATCCAAGCCCCTGTGTTACAGCAGTTCAGATACATAACATTCCTTCTAATCTCAGGTAGTATCATGGTTCTGTTAGCAGTCAGGAACACACATAATCACGGGACATGATTATATGTAGGTGCTTTATTGAAGAGTTCTGGGAATCAGGGGTACAGACCCAAATCTGACTCCGCCATGGGTTTCGAACCTAACATGTTCTATACCTTTCCGTTATGTAACTACATATTAATTATTAAGCTTATATTGTTCTATTGTATACATTGATCCTGTTCAAGCATGAATCCCTCGTGATTCCCCCCAAGCCCCCAAACGCAGTTTCTCATGATACTTGCTATGATTAAACAACAATTATATCTAATTACATCTAACAATTATATCGTTCATCTTGTACTGTTTACCTAGGCGTAGTTTCACATGATC
>VXBC01009753.1:1045849-1191837 GCA_013399945.1 Ploceus nigricollis
TTATAAATGCTGAGAAACACAAAACACACAAGACAGATGGGCTTTAGCACTTAGCTCAGAACAGAATGAATCTTCTGTTCATACATCCAAGCCCCTGTGTTACAGCAGTTCAGATACATAACATTCCTTCTAATCTCAGGTAGTATCATGGTTCTGTTAGCAGTCAGGAACACACATAATCACGGGACATGATTATATGTAGGTGCTTTATTGAAGAGTTCTGGGAATCAGGGGTACAGACCCAAATCTGACTCCGCCATGGGTTTCGAACCTAACATGTTCTATACCTTTCCGTTATGTAACTACATATTAATTATTAAGCTTATATTGTTCTATTGTATAGATTGATCCTGTTCAAGCATGAATCCCTCGTGATTCCCCCCAAGCAGTTTCTCATGATACTTGCTATGACTAAACAACAATTATATCTAATTACATCTAACAATTATATCGTTCATCTTGTACTGTTTACCTAGGCGTAGTTTCACATGATCTACCAAAGTCTAGGCATAGCTGTTCCCAGGGTATTTTCCCATGGTCTATTCTCCGGGCCTACTAAGTGTAACTTTGCTTTCTAACCCCCCAAATTTCATGATTTTAGAAGCCTTTTACTATCAGTTCTGTATGCCACTCACCATGACCTTTTGGAGTTTGTTTAGGCTGCTATGTCTCCTTAGCTGCACAAATAAGGCAGAACAATGGGACCATGCTCTGGATTTAGCTCTTCATTGACCCATATTTTTATTTTCCATGTACTCATTGTTTAAGTTTCAAGCTTCAGAAAATTTGGACTAAAAAACTGAAGCAGAATAAAATGTCCAAAGTACAATTTTACTTTAAAATGCAAGTTGAATAGAAAGTTTGGAGGAAAGCTTTAGTTTTTCAATTTAATAGGCATACAATGTAGCAGTGTTAGTTTAGACTTTTTTTTCCTGGGGAAAAATGTCCTGGGAGGGGGAAGGATTTGCATGAAAGTGCTGATATGTGTGTACATTTGAAAGTACCAGCAACTGTAATAGATTTAATAGAGTGCACAACAGACACTCTTCCCTACAGATGTATTTGCAAGTCAACCAGAATTTCAAAGCTGTGAAAGGAGTTCAGTTTTAAACAATGTTTCTGAGGGGCTGTTATCTTGCCTCTTTAAAAAAAATCACTCTGGCATGAAAGTTGGTATATATAAAGTTCCAGCCTGGGACCAATTTTTTAGACAAAGTAATACACCTTCATTTTTTAAAATTAAATTGTACAGGCTGTTAACCTATAATCCTAAGTATAGTTATGACATTTTCTCTACATGTATCAAAGGAGTGTTTAATTACACATGGAAAATGTCGAGCTAGTTAGGATAATGCACCTTTCTGGCTTTCAAGAGGCTGGGAAAGGGATTTTAGCCAATCGAGTACTAGAGAAAATTGGTTGTTTAACTGAGAGCCAAGTTAATTATTATGCTCCAAATCCAAAATGTCTCTTTGTTCCAAAGTCTGGTTCTGAGTTTACACTCTGATAAGATGTGTCTTCTTTCCTACACAGAACCCAATAGATGTGGTAGAAGTATCATAAAAAGTACCAGCTGACTAAAACAAATGACGAATGAGGGACTCCAAGTTCTTTATAGTAGTCTTGGATTTGCATTGCAAAAGTAATGGATCTGATGGAATAAACATACATAATATTAAGTTTTAGTCGATAGTACCTCTAGGACTTGGACTACTTTTCTTCCTTTCCTCCTATTTAGAATTCTCATGCTTCAGATACCCTAACCTATTTCACTAACAATGCTACAAAGTCCCAGTTGCATTCAAGTATTTCTTTTACTAGAAACAAAGCTAGACACTCTTTTCCCTCACAGCACTACTGGGATACAATATACCTTTAGTCTTCTTCAAAGGATCAGGAACTCTGAGACATGTTTGAAAAAAAAATCATCTAAAGTTCATGCATTTGAAAATCAATTGATTTATGCTTCATCTCATGTTATTTAGTGTAAATTATCTGGTAGAAGAAGAGTAACTCAGATTACCTCAGAGGAAAGACCAAGCATGTATTATGTATCAGGAACCTTGATTGTGCCTCTATTAGAAGACAGTTGAAAGAAAATATTAATTTCCAATACTATGCACAGGCTGCAGAATACATTGAATTATTACAATTCACCAATCATAGACACTGTGAAAAGCTCCAAATGAGATTTAAAATTACTTTTCTGATTTAGAAAGCCATCAACTTGAATTTTTAGATATGTGTGAGCCATTACTGAGTGATTCATTAAAGCACAAAGCATAAGAAACAGCACACTCTTAGCCACCCCCTATTAATGTCTATGAAAAAGGAATAGCTTTGTTGTTCCTCCACAGTTCCTGACAAAGCCCTCACTGGAGTTGTTAGGAATAAAGGACATCTAGGAACAAGCCTCAGCTCCCTCGTACATTTCCTGAATTCTTTGCTTATTACTGGCTAAAAAGTCTAGACTTTTAGCTGAGATGTAACATGCAAACTCATCGACATCAGAGGAAATAGCTAACAAAGGAAAAAGCAGGTCTTCTCTGATACCACCAGACTGCTGAAACTATTTAGATTATCATCCTACATATGGATGTTTGAGGAAAATATTGTGTTTCAGTGTAAGCATCTCGGAAGGGCAATTGCCCTTACCCTCAAGAGTCTGGAGAGTAACAGAACCTCATAACCACTCTGTTAGCTTCTCAGAAATGTGGCTTACTCCTGTCTGCACCATTTCCACCACACAGAGCCATTTTGCAGGAAGCAAATGTTGTTCCAAGCCCCATTGAGTCACAGAAGAGGTGTCCCAGAGATTATGCAGGTTCAGCTCCACAGCTAGGAGAACTTAAGAATTATTCCATCTGCAGCACCATAAGGCTGGATAATTTTCTGGCACACATTATCTTACAAGCTTGTATCTACATAGTAAAACAGACTATCTATCCTTAGTGGTGAATTCCATATTTAGAGATTATTTTTTTCTGCTTTTACTCAATAGATTTTTATTTTAAATTTGGCTTTACTGAAATCCAAGTAGCTGTTTACACTAGAAAGCCTCAGATCCGCCAAGACACCAGGATGTCCTCAGCCCTGTACAATGTGCTATAGTGGGTAGCCCTATTCAATTCAAACAAGCTACTCCCAGTAAATACATTTTAAGTATGGATATTTATCTTGTCATAAAATCATAGCTGACCTACTCAACGTATGTAACAGTAACAGTCTGGACATACTAGGTATTGTTTCATGCTTGTTCTTCTAAACACACAGAATCACAGAATGGGTCAGATTGGGAGGGACCACACTAGGCCAACTGGTTAAACCTCCCTGCTCAAGCAGGGTCATACCAGAGCACATGGCACAGAATTGCATCCAGTTCCGGAATATCTCCAGTGAGGGAGAGCCCACAATCTCTCTGTTCCAATACTCAGCCACTCACACAGTAAAGATTTTCTTCCTTATATTCAAGTGGAACTTCCTGTGCATCAGTTTCTGTCCATTGCCTCTTGTCCTATTGCTGGGCACCACTGGGAAGAGCCTGGAAACCTCCTCTTCAGAGGTAGGAACCCTACCTTCAGATACTGATAAACATTGATGAGGTCCCCTCTCAGCCATCTCCAACAAGCCTGGCTCCCTCAGTCTCTCCTCATAAGAGTGATGCTCCTGTCCCCTAATCACCTTTGTCACCCTTCACTGGACCAGTTCCAGGAGCTCCATATCTCTCTGTCCAGGACTGGACACAACACTCCACCTTCATACAAGTAATTAATGGGTGTCTTTATTCTGTTTTATAAATCTGTGTTATCAGCTTGAGCTGCCTTTTTTTTTCCTTCATTTTTAATTCTAATTTCAGATATGGATAAATCTCTTTTGTAGTCTGGAAGATTACTTCACAGTGTCCCCAGGGAATTCATCATGGCACCAAGTCTGGCAGAGGTCAAGAAGAGCTTGGACAACTCTCAGACACATGGTCTGATTCTTGGGGTAATCTTGTGCAAAGCCAGGAGTTGAACTTCGATAATCCTTGTGGGTCAACTCAGGCAAGTCTATGATTCTATACTTTAATGCTATGGCAGTATAAGGCTTGTGCCTTCAAAGTACCCCTTATTTCTGTTACAATTTCTTTCACCTCAACCTTAATGATTAGTCATAGTACTTCTGGGACTTTTTTCTGGGTTTTTTTTCCTAGATAATTTTCTGAAGTCTACTTCAGACAGTCTTTAGTAGTTATGAGTTATATGGCAATTTTGGTACCTTTATTAGTTCAGCAGCATTTTGGGTCTGTGGTGCGCTAAGACAGTTGACTGTCAATTTCAGCTGTCACTACAACAAATGTGAGGGAAACAGAAGTTTCTTCCAGATAACTACAGCCACCATTCTACTAGTTGTCCTGTTTCACCTGATTTATTGCTCTGTGCAAAGCTTGTCAATTAGTTTTGGTTTTTTGTGTTTGTTTATAAAATGGATTTAGGTACTATGAGATCCTTATAACTAATTTGCTTACAGAATGACAAAATATCTATTAATTGTCTGGTGTCACGTTGTTCCACCAAAATATTTGTAGAAAGGACATAAAAGACAACAAGTACCAATCAAGTCCCCTTCCCTATATGTCAGAGGTTATTCTAAACAAAACTTTTGAATTTTAATTGCATAAAATTAAGAAAAAAACCCCTATATTTCAGGAGGTTTTTATTAAAATGGATTTCTCTAATGATAGCAAACTCAGAAAAAAAATTTGTATCCCCACTACTGGACTGTAGTGATAACATATCTGGTACAATTAAAAAGTAAAGAATTCAAGAGAGCTGGATGACAAGAAAACCAGAAGACTGGGGACTTTGCAAGCTTATGACCTTTTTGTAATTTCATAGATGTCTTAGAAATTTACCTTTATATTTGGATATCTATTACTTCCCCAGGCTGACTCCCTCCATTCATAATAAAATTTCCTTTTTTTTTTTTATCCTAACATTGTTGTGAAAGTAGAGGTTCTATCCTTGAAAATAATAAGCCAATTATTATTTGTATGTTTTGTAGTATGTTAGACATGTTAGACATTTTCTTCTTGGAAAAGATTAGAGTCTTTTCTGCAATTTTTGTACACCAGTGTCAAAACCAACAAGTAAGTGATGCTTTTTTTAAGATTCCATAATTCCTCTCTGAGATTCTGTTGACAGCATTGGTAAAGCTCTTTTTGGTTTCTTTGTTTGTTGTTTGGTTTTGCGGTTTTTGTTGGTTGTTTTTGCTTTTTTTTTTTTTTAATGCTGGCTGGTTAGGCTTGAAAAGTTTAATTAAATAAGATTTAGACAGGTCTAAAGCAGATGATATAGTCTGATGATTGGATTTCTGGCAGGCCCGCAGAGAGACTGGCAACTGGAAACCATCATGAGAGTCCAGCCCTAGGGAAGAGGTGCAGGTTGAATTGTCCCACAGTTGGAAGCCTGTAAGTCAAACACAGCTGCTCAGGGAAACAGCTGGCATCTTCACCAAAGCTGAATCTGTTTCATGAATCTGCTGCAGAAACTAGTCAATTTTACCTTGTCTGGATATTTCTAGCAAATACAGGGATGAATTTAGAATATTTTTTGTTCTGGACACAATGGGGTTTAGGCTAACTTTAGGACTGAAAAAGCTTCCTGAGCTGTGGCACCACCTGGAAAGAAGACAATGTTAACTTGAACTGGAGGAGCTAGAGATGAAATCACATTGACAGACAGTTTTTCTCTCTTTCAGACTAATAAGAAATAGTGATGTTTAATCTGATAAGAAAGCAGGAATGCTGTCATGGATGTCCAGGATCTGCTGCTAAAAACCACAGAATCTGTGGCTTGTGATAGGTATGAAGACAACTCCTAGAAATTAAAAAATTAAGAAGACAATTCACATGAATACTATTAAAAAAACCACAACTGCCACAATCCTCCCCTCTCATCTTGCCCTGCCTGGCTCTGATAGTTTATCTCTAGCAAAGATAGTGTATGCTAACCACATAATATGATTGCCATTTCCATCCATCTCTTGGCTTTATCTTATTCTGAAGCAGACTTGCCACCAACTTTGAATGCACATTGTATACAATGGAAAGTGCCCTTTATTCTTTTTAAATGACATAGTCCTTTTTCTGGATGTGAAAATAATGGACATGAGAACAATAATCTGAATGACGTTATGTAATGAAAAGATGCATTTCTTCCTTCTATATAGGTTTCTTGCTACAAAGTTATTTCAAGAGCTTTCAAATGCTTTTTTCTCTGCAGTGATGTGCTGATAGCATCATCACAAACAAAATGCTCTAGATTAGTAAGGAAAATAGTCTGCTAGATGGATAGGCAGAAAAAAAAGCTCAAAAAGGTACAAACAGAATGAATGAACTGCTTACTTTCTTAAGGAAGAAACTAATAATGCAGTAGAGCCCTACATAGCCTTCCTGATCTTTTTGGACCTAAATCAATTAAAAAGATGTGAAAAGAATATTATAACCATTTAGAAGAACATTTGAGGAGAGAAAATTACATTTACTTGGCATAGAGTTCCCATGTAAATGTACTATAGAGAGAATAAAGGACCTCAAGAGCATTGAAAGACTGCAGAAATATTCCACCTTTGACTTTAAAAAATGAGGTTTTCAAATAGAAGTAAGAACAAATTTTAAATAAATGATCCCTGGATTTTTTTGTGCTCATCAATAACGAAAATAAGAAACTAGCAATAAAAGGCAAGTATCAATTTTCAGAGAAAAGAACTTAGATCAGAAGCTGTCGGTTCAATTGAACAAATTTCTGGAAATTTTAGAAGAATCAGGAGCATAACATTTGTCAAGGATCATAAAGAAGAACATGGGACAACATCAGAACATGGACACCCAGAGTCAGAAATGACAATATCTGTTTAGGAGAAGACTGGTCAAAATTATCCTGAAACAGTGAGATGAATGTACTTACAAATATATGTAATTGGGCAGCTTCAATAACAGATCAGACAATAATGCCATAATATTACCGATCTTTTCTTTGAGCACCTGAATGGATTATTTTCTGAATGATAGATGACAAGCAGGTGCTCTTCATCCTGGTCCATAGCAAACAAACAAACAAGAGATTCTGGAAGGAATTTGGATTCTGGATTTCTATTAATTCAATCTGGATTTCTAGTAATTCAATCTGGATTCTGGAATTCTATTAATTCAATAGTTTAATTATCAGTGGGTTTTTGTGATGCAGAGATTTTTGTTGTGTTGAGAGATTACCTTTCACTTTAGCTAACTTCAAAGAGCTAGTTTCTCATTGGGGTTGTCAGTGAGTGAGAATGACTTATGTCTGACAAACAGATTGACCAACAAAAAACCAAAAGGAATAAAAGAAAACAAGAAAATATCTGCAGAAAGCCTACTGGATAGTGCAGGGAAACCATATGATATGTGGGAATTCATCTCACCTTCTGTTTAACATCTTCTGTCTGTTAGTCCACTCAGTGGACTAACAGACGCCTGTAGCATTCTATTCTATTCTATTCTATTCTATTCTATTCTATTCTATTCTATTCTATTCTATTCTATTCCCTTTTTAAATTTCTGATAGCAGAGACTCATGAAATTAACTTACATTTAATAAATTTAAATTAAATTAGTTGAATCCTGAAAACTTGCCTTACTAATCAGTAAGACAGAAATTCTTCTCTGAAGTCCCATTTATATCACAGCAAAATATATAAGCCTAAATATGACATCTAAAAACAAATTTACATTGCTTTTTTTTTTATACCAACTCTCTCATGGATGTATGCATCATTTCAATTTCATACTCAGAATTTCTTCTCAATAACTGGAATTAATGACATTCTCTTGTGGCTGTCACTCATTTTTTTGGCTTGCCATTTGTAATGTAAGGATTTATTTTGCAATGCACTTCTTTCATTTGTTGTGTTACTGTTTTAGGATTACTTTCATTTTAAACAGATTTGAAAGCACTTCATGTTAAAAGAATATGTTTCCATGTTAATAAAGACTATTTCAATTGGCTTTTTACCTTATACATTGTTTTTGCCCCCAGTGTAATACTGAGCAATGTCACCCAGGGAATTTAGGGTACTTGCAAGGATGTCTGAATGTTTGAAAGTGCAGCTTGAGTAGCTTAGAAGTTAATTGTAGACAGATCTTACTTCCTAGCGCCAACACCTACAACATCCCTGCAGAGAAGTAGCTAAGTTTGATGCTTTTAAAGGTCTCTTCCAACCTCGATAATTCTATGATAAAACTAATATTTTGGGGACATGAACACAATGAAATTTGACAAATGAATCATCAACTTTCATAGTAGCCAAATGGGGACAATATGTATTTCTATGGGAATGGGTGAGATGTTATAATTTACAGTGTAATATAAAAATGTGTGTATATTCCTACAAAAGCCAGCAGCAAGGTTATGATGCTTTACAATGCTGACTGAAATAATTGTCCTACTAGGACAGTGGTCCATGATGGCTATGGCATTACATAGGCTTTTTTTTTTAATGAGCAGAATAATACAATCACATTATAAGGGTGCAATCCAGAGCTGCTTAGATAACTAATTATGGGAGGTCTTACAAACATCCTTGACATTCTGAGGTGTTGCTCCATACTTAATGATGCAATAACTTCCTTTATGGAATTCTGCACTTGCTCTCATTTTTTCCCAGGCTTCTATTAGGAATACAACTCTCTTCTGAGACTGATTTTTTTAAAGAAGGTGTGCATAAGATTGGTTTGAAATAACCGTGTTATCACACCATAATTAGAAATCATGGAAAAGAAAAATTTTATTAAATTTTATTAAATTTGTAGAACTTCACTATTGCAAGTGAAGTTCTTTAATACCAGGGCATGAATACATTTGTCTTTTGACAAGCAGTGATCCTGAACCGGGAAATTATCTTAAAGATTTACATTGCTATTTGTGTCTTCCCAAGTTTTGCACAGGTTTTAAAATGTTTCCGTTAAGTATGTGAGTGGATATGTTTTGCTTTCATTAACTGACTATTGAAAAAGAAGATTGGCTAGAAAAGTAAGTAAGCTTAACATTCTCATTTTCATAGAAATACTATTCAAGTGATCGACAGATAATCAGGGTGTAATATGTATTTGACATCTTTCAAAACTGGAGATCTCCTTTCCTGAAAGAGGGATGATTCCTATAACATCTTCTTGAATCTGATGAAGCACAGACTAGATTAGTGTCCAGTGAGGTGGACAGAAAACTGGCTGAACTTCTGGGCTCAAAAAGCTGACCAGTGGTACAAACACTAGCTCGCAGCCACTTGCCAATTGTGTAGTCCAATATCAACACTGGGCCCAAAAGGCATTTAAAAACTATGCCTTCATTAGTGAAGGACATTGTGAACGTGAAACCTAGACAAAACTGGTAGTGGTGGTTGGTGCACTAGACAGTTGTGCTGCCATAATAGGACAGGCTGAAATAATG
Source organism: Ploceus nigricollis (assembly GCA_013399945.1). NCBI lineage: Eukaryota > Metazoa > Chordata > Aves > Passeriformes > Ploceidae > Ploceus > Ploceus nigricollis. The sequence goes on from VXBC01009753.1 coordinate 1,055,314, forward strand.
GGTCAATGGGAAATTAATGAAGTTCATTAATGGGAAAAGCAAAGCCCAGCACCTAGGAAAGAAAAACCACAGGCACCAGCCCAAGTGGAGGTATGACCAGCTGGAAAGCAGCTTTCCAGGAAAGGATCTGATTGTCCTGGTGGACAAGCTGACCATGAGCCAGCAATCTGTACTTGTGGTGAAGAAGGCAAACAGCCTCCTGGGCTGCAGTGGGAAAAGAGTTCCCAGTAAGCTGAGATAGAGGATTCTTCCCCTTTTTTTTTGGCACTAGTGAAGCCACATGTGAAGTACTGTGTCCAGTTCTGGTCTCCATGCTGCAAGATAGACATTGAAAGAGTCAGACAAAAGACCACTAAGATGTTAAAGGGACTGGGACATCTGTCCTATGAGAAAAGGCTGAGACATTAGGAACTGTTCAGCCTGAAGAGAAGAAAGAGAGGGATATCTTTGATGTAAGTAACTAACGGGGGGAAGAAAACAGGGCAGAATCAGACTCTTCTCAGTGGCACCAGCACAAGAGGCAGTGGACAGAAAATGAAATAAACAAAATTCCATTTAAACATGAGAAGGTTTTTTCATTCAGACAACAGTTTGTTGAGAATCTATGACATGTCTATGTTTAGAAATACTCAAAACCCAACTGGAAACAGATCTAAGCAGCCTGCTGTAGTTGACAATCCTTTCACAGGAGGATTGTACTAATCTTCTGAGGTACTACTGAAGTGGAAGGCTGGTTCTGACACACTGCAAAATTCCAGGATGAACTAGGGAGGTTTAAATCTTTGAGAAGATTTAAACAATGGTTTCACAACTGCATCTTCCATACCTATGGTGCACCTTCTCAGACTTCCACAGATATTATGGTCAGTTGGTATTACATACATTTCTCACAAACTGTTACAAATGGTGTGGAGGTCATCTTAGTACAGAATGCAGAACAAGTGAGGGGTGAGAACTACACCACCAAGTATTATGGAAGAAGGAAACTTTCCTGTTTGGCACTGCTTGCATGTTCTGCCATCCCTGTGACCTCACAGTTAACACATGTCAAATGCACAATCTGTAGCATTGGTTTCAGTAAATCACTGGCTGCTTAAACTGTACATCTTTCCCCATGAAATCCAGAGGGAGCATGGTCTTCCAGCTTTTCCTGCTGTAAACTGTCACTTCTGATGAGGTAAATCAGCTTACCACCACTGAATTCAACATATCTGTGTCAATTTTCAGCATCCAAGGATCTGACTGAGGTCCTACTTCTCCTGTTTTATAGAAATGAATTGCAAGAATTAAAAAAAATAAGCTTGGCAAATTAAATCTACAATACACTGAATTTTCACATTATCAGAAATATATAACATCTAAAAAGATACATATTGAAAAGACAGACATAATATTCCTGGACCATCCATGTCTTTTTCTCATGTAAGGCACAAATGAGTTCAATTTCCAGATCAGACACATTCAGACGTAGCAGAAGTCTATGCTCTCCACTTTTTTCCTGTGACAAACTGTCAGTAGGAAAGCTTACATGACAGAAGCTCAAAAAATGCCAATCAGAATAGAATAAAAATGACAGTTTGAAAATTACACTGGCACTACTGCTTGCTCGAAGCCAAATGAGTACATTTCACTCATATTGTCAAAATACAGGTTGTAAATCTGCTGTTTCTCTTCCATCAGTAAGAAATAATTTCTCTCCACCTTTCTTCCTCTTGTAAAATACTCAGTGATCTGTTTTTCTCACCATCCTGATGCAGGTCTGACCTACAATGAAAACTTCAATAAAATAGCCTCCTAAACACCACTATTTTGATTGGTATTTATTTTGCATTTTGCCAAAACAAACTAGTACGAAAGTAGTTCCTTATCCCAGGTAGTTAAGAAAGGGATTGTACAGCAACAGAGCACTTCCCTGTGTGCGAATCACAGAATAAGCTGACTTGGAAGGGACCCATCAGGATCATCAACTCCTACCGCCAGCCCCACAGAAGACTGTTCCCAAGAGTCACACAATGTGTCTGTGAGTATTGTCCAAAGGCTTCTTGAACTCCATCAGGCTTGGTGCTGTGACCACTGCCCTGGGGAGCCTGGTCCAGTGCCCAACCACCCTCTGGGTGAAGAATCTTTCCCTAATATCCAACCTAAACCTCCCCTGACACAACTTCAGGCCATTCCCTCTGGTCCTGTCACTGGTCACCACAGAGAAGAGATCAGTGTCCTTCCCTCCTCCTTGTCTCATGAAGAAGTTGTAGCTGCCATGAGATCTCCCCTCAGTCTCCTCTTCTCCAGGCTGAAAAGACCAAATGATCTCAGCTGCTTCTCATAAGGCTTCCTCTCAAGGCCCTTCACCATCTTTGTTGCCCTCCTTTGGGCACTGTCTAATAGCTTCATGTCTTTTTTATATTGTGGTACCCAAACCTGCCCCCAGCACTTGAGGTGAGGCCGCCCCAGTGCAGAGCAGAGCAGGACAATCCCTTGCCCAGCTGTGATGCTGTGCCTGATGCACCCCAGGGCAGGGTTGGCCCTCCTGGCTACCAGGGCACTGCTGACTCGAATTCAACTTGCCATGGACCAGGAGCCCTTCCACGGTACTGCTCTCCAGCATCTCATTCCCCAGTCTGTCCATACATCCACAGTTGTCCTGTCCCAGGTGCAGATTCTGGGACTTTCTCTTGTTGAACTTCACGTAGTTGTGGTTGTTGTGGTTGGTTGCCCAGCCCTCTGATTTGTCAAGGTCTCTCTGCAGGGCCTCCCTGCCTTCAGAGGAGTCAGCAGGGCCTCCCAATTTTGTATCATATGTGAACTTTTTCAGTATCCCTTCCAGTCCTGCTCCCAAGTCATTTATGAAGATGTTGAAGAGCACAAGGCCTAAGATGGAGCCCTGCAGAACCCCACTAGTGACAGGTCACCAGTCTGATGTTCCCTCACTCCCTATAACCTGCAGCATGCCAGTTTAAAATACACAAAAATCCTTATGGAAGTAAAATGCTTTGAAAAATATCATGTTGCTGAGAATATCTCAGTTAGACAAGATGGCTGAAGCTGTCTTTTGGCCCTTTAACAGACATGGGAGCAAGGCATTGGTGATAAAAAGGGACAAATGAAGAAATGAGATCAGTCACTGGATGTTTGAAAAATTAATCACTGGGAAGCTGAGACCTGAAGTGATTGTTTTGAAGCTTTTGTCTAACAGCACAATATATAACTGATGTTTTTGTTCTTTCCATTTAGAGGATGTTCTTTCAATGTAAGCCTCCTACAATGTGTTCTCCCGCAATGCCTACAACATTGAGACAGAATAAAACTTTGTCAATACAATATTATTAATGATTTATTAATTGGTCTGTCTCTCCATTGACAAGTCTTGTGCTAGAATACTGTATGTGGACATATGTAGCTTGCTAGAATAAAAACACCTTAGTGTTAGGATTTCCCAGTTTATCTTCTTTTTCAAGAATTCTAGATTCCATTTATTATCCACCTTTATTTGAATTCTTCCAAACAGGGCAAGGAAAATCCTGAACTGGGTGCATTAAAATTCTTAAATACTACAAAAAAACCCAACAGTATTCTTTTTAAATGATTATTGTTACTATTTTCCTTAATCAAATGGTAACAGTCTTTGCAAAAGTGGAAACAATTCTAAGGGAACATGCACACAAGAATAAACATTATAGCAGTCTCTCATCCTGCTGTGTCTTAGGATTCTTCTAGGTATCTCTTGACTGAAGAATGTGAGCAATAAACTCAATGTTACTCTGTATTGGAAGTTTTTTATTTTACATTACAGAATGTGTTGGTGTTGTATTCCCAGTAACAGAATCAGGTTATCACAGACCGCAAATGAAAATGAAGAGTAACAAGTGGGGGGATTTGTACCTTTCTTTTCTTCCTGATAATTAATCTAGTGAAATTTACTTTAGTAAAGCTGAACTTTGCAGCTGCCAAAGAATCAGAAAAGGAAAACTTCATGGGATATCTCACTTGGAATATTTAATTTCAGACATTTTTTTTCTTGAAATAATAAATGTGAGGATTATTTTTTATTTCCCCTTGACTATTGTTATTGGAGGGCTGATCTCCCTTTCATATTACTGTCTTTCCCCTGCTCTTACAATCCTCAATGTCAATGAGAAGCATTTTTCATTACATTACAGATGGAACTGGCACTTATGATAATGTAGTTGACTGGCTGAATTGAGTCTCTATTGAAGTAACACACAGAAGAATCCTATTGTGAAACCTACTGTGGCTCCCCCTCCATGCCCACCTCCTCTTTTTTGATCATGGTGTCTATGTGCAAAAACCTAAAATTGACTATCTCATCAATTTAGATAGGTCATTTCTTCTCCTCTTTGGATCCTTACAATAGGAAGTCATCTTGGTGAATCAAATCAGTTCTTCTGTTCTTTCCTGATAATTAGCTCATCTAAATTTTCTTCTGAAAATCTCTTCCATAGACCAAGTTCTGAGCGCTTACTATGATGCTGGAATATAGTGCTTCTTATGCTAAATTTAATCTCTGCTTTTAGGACAGAAATCTTGCATTCTTTGCACAATTAAAGCAAAGATATAATGTCAACTCTGAGTGTGTAGAGAATACATAATCCAGTCCCTATTTGGTAATTCCAATATTTCTCTTATTGGCATGAAAAATTCTTGGCCAAATCTTGGAGACCTGAGCCCACTCCCAAGGACAGCCTCATCACTTGCAGTGGGAGTAAACAGCATAAAACACAATGCTATTTACACTCCTTTTTCTTGTTTCTTATCTTCACTCACCACCACAGGCAGATATCCCTCCCACACACCCACTCCTATTCTCAGACTAGCCTAAGCTCAGTTAGTTTGAGTTACTAGTTTATAATGCATAAACTGCAGAGCAAAATTCTCTTAAAATGGAAGATTTTTACTATGGTTCAAATATCCATTTTATACATTTGTTTTAAGTATTAATTATAATTTTTCATGTGTGTAAGTGTGCACTCTTTGATGCTAATAAAACTTTTTAAAATCTACACTTAAGAATAAATGTCTTGTTTTATATTGAATTTATTCTGCATTTTTCATATAGCATAAAACATATGGTAACCTTTAAGTACATAAAATGCCTGCATGTATGAAATGATAAAAATGTTTTCAGCACAGAATAAATCTTCATATCTGTGTTTTAAACCCCTGGAAAATAGAGAGTATCACAGAAATGTTGACACAATATAGCAGGATTAGTAAGGTACACAAAACAGTTGAATATTCTAGAAATTTCATCTTTTGGATTCAAGATAGCTCATCCTACACTTTAACCCAGCATAAAGGGGCACTGTAGCGAATGATGATGGCACGAAACAGGCATTTGTCTTACATTTATTACATTCTTAAGTTTAATAAGTTAATACAAACATTTACTAGGATTTGTTGATTGCATAATGAAAATATTTTACCTAGTTGTTATTCTTTCAATTTAGTTATACTTATTTATTTAATGATATAATGAAAAATAGTAAATTTTTCAAAAAACTTAAATAATAAACATTAAAAATAAATGTTCATTTATCATACTACCAAGAAATTTAATGGATTTTTTCCATAAATATTTGATGGTGGCTCTGGATTCATCATCATTTTATTATTTCAGAGTAGGCAGCATTATTTACTCTCATTTCAACAGAGTTCTTGCTACAGCACATAAACAAAGTTATCCTTTGAACTCTAGGAGCACAAAAACATTGAAGTTTACACCATCTTTTTTAAGGTACGTGAAGTTTTCTATTAGGATTAACATTTTTTTAAATTTGGTTTTCCACTAGGATTGGACATCAACCATGTGGTGTAATCCTTAGCAGTTGTAAGACTCCTAGCAAACAGAACTACATTACAGAAGGATTTGGGCAACTTTTTCCTGCTGCAGCTTCTGTAATGTACCACAGGCAGAGTGCGGAGTGATTGGTCTTGCACTGAACCTGTCTCTTGAAGCAGAGACCAGATGAAACAAACTTTCACATCCATGTCTTGAAGAAGGAGTCATTTCGCATATGCTTCTTCTCTTCCCTCTTTTGTCTGTCCTGTGTATATAGACTTAAAACACCTCAGGGAAAAGAATGGCACTGTCTGCCTCTAGAAGCAAAGTTGGGTCCCAAAGCTGGGACCCCCAACTATAATTAATAGAGTATAAATAAGAGCATAATCAAACATGTCTAATGACCAACTCAGTGCAAAAAGGAGCAACACTCACCAAAGTGTGAGTATTGCACAGATATGGCATGCCAAAACTGATTGGTTTTTATTTTAGAGCTCTACTAGAGCTTGCAAACAGCTGTAAACGTCATGATTTTTTTTGTTCATCCTGTTTAAATAATAATGTCCCCAAAGTCAAAATCAAAAGCCAATATTCGAAGAGGGACAATGTGCAAAACAGTTATTTCAATGCACAGTCATGCTTTTTACAGCAAGATCAAACAGCTGTAAGACTGTATTTTACTAGAAGAATGTGTCTGTCTAAAAATAACCCATCTCAGGGCAAGCACTTCATGGATCAACTAGAAGGATAATTAAGGTGCCCACAAATAAGCACATAGCACTGTATTAGATTGATTAGGACTTTCCACCCAGACTCACCTGTCAGTCTAAAAGGACACAAGTTTCTTGGAGAGCCTTTAGAACTTTAGACTCTCAGATATCTTACCTGGTCCCATGTGGCAGCAGGGTCTGATACTAAGGTAAACAATTCCTGTACTGAAATCATAGCTCTCTATGAAATATAATGAAGACAATAGTCTCTGCTGGTGCACAGACACCTGAGGTAGGGCAAATTTATTCCTATTCTATCTGCCAGCTCCTAAATTCACTTCTCAAAAGAATCAAACCACAGAATTTGGTGTTGCTTTCTGTAAGAAAACCAAGTAGCTAATTCATGTGTTTGTAAACAGTATTATTTCTATTAATCCACTCAAAAGTGTCTGTGTGGACCTGTGGATGAAACCTGGAGATTATGTCCAATTTAATCAGATGTAGATCTAGATAAAGGTTTGCAAAACAGCTTTATAGAGCTTTTTGATTGTATCAGCTGACATTGGTTCCATTCAGATTTCCACCAGCAAGCCCCAGTGCATCTGGTTTCCCTGGTCTGTAAGAGCTGGCCTCATGCTGCAAGTCCACGAGGGCATTGGGGTACTATGGCTCCTGTGTCATATCTGTCAGCCCTATGCAGACATCTCACATACTTCAGAACTTTACAAACAGCATTAGATACTTACACGTCACCACCTGAATGCAGACACGAGTCTTCAATGCCTGTAAGGAAAGCCTGGACACCTAGTCTACATCTAGACATCTAGGCTTAGATACCTCAGAAATTTCACCCCAACTCTGGTTTTATTCATTGCTCATAAAACCCTGTCCATGTCTCTTCCAGACTGAAATAAAACAGTCAAAATGCCAGAGGAATACTAAGAGTCCAAGTTTTTTAAGAGTTGTTTAATTGTGGCTCTTAGGAAGACTGAAGCCAAGAAGACAGCTGGAGAAAACATTGGTGTTTATTAAAGACTCTTAGGAAAACAGCTTTTTAAAAGAAAATGGACAGCTTATGGCTTTGCTGAAATAATCTATCCCATAAAGTTGTTACAAAAATTCGTCTTCCAGAAGTTCTGTCTTAGTCCATTCTGAATGAATTGGCTCGCTAGAGACATCAGAACAAATTATTGGCCTACAGCATCATTGCGCTTGATTTCTGTTTGCCTACAGGTCCAGATTACCTATAATTGCTCTCCTTTGTTATGGATACAGTTTGATTCCCAATTAAATTGCAATCACACTTGGTCTAAGTATTTTAGCTGTGGGTGGCAATGTCAGGATTTCTGCTTCCACTATATTTGTTCCTACTGCCAGGTAGACTGCAACCTCTTTTGCAGACACTGTGCTACTTTTTATGTTATCTGTCCAAAAACTTAGGAAACTATGAAGGCCATACCATGTACTTTCTGTAGACTCTTCTGTATTTGATGTTAATTACCTCTTTGTCTTGGAAGTACCTTTCAATCTTCCACTTTGAAGAATTAAGCTATAAATAGAAATACATGATAACATTATGGTAGGTTTGCTTTTACAGACAGTCTGTAACAGATCATAGAAAGTTATAAATATGTCCTCCACATTGGCAGCCTCATTTTGCCTGTTAGGAGGAGGGAAGAGAACATTGATACCCTTCATCAGCTCTCTTCTGAAAGGGGATTCTCTGATCCAAATCAAAGAGGTCAAATTGTCTCTTCCACTGTCAAATTTAAGGGCATAGGTGATTCAGAAGGAGGAAAATAAAGATAATGACAGGTAATTGAAGTCAGACAGAAGAAACAATAATTCTGTTTCTTCAGACTTTTATACTTGCATGTTTCTAAATTCTTTTATTTCAAGGGAGATGCATTGTGCTCTCTGCTGTAACAGGAATTTTTGTCAAACGAGCCTTTTGGCAAACTGTAAGTTCTTCCACAGGCAATTAGAAGTTCTTAAAAACTCCTGTTAAGAGTTTTCACCTTGGGTTGAGCAAGTTCCTTAAAATTATATTGCACATAAGAAAAAAGACCCATGCACAAGTTGAGTGCTAGGTGTTTGATATGCAATACATTAAATTGTTCCATATTGTGTCTATTTTCTCATAAAAATATTAAAGTTTATAGGTTTTCATCTATAAGACTGAGTAAAAGTAATTTACACCTTGCTACACCATGATATGAAAGTATTTAGTTCCATCCTTTTAAAAAGAATACAAGCTTTCCTTCTCAATTTTTATTAAGATAAAGAAAATAATACTAAGAGATTAAATGAATAATTTTACACACCATTACAGATTAAAAGGATGAAAGTCTAGTTTCATCGCTGATGTGTTTCTTAGCAGAATTTAGTGAGTTTTATTAATGAAAAACATAATTTTCTGCAATCAGTGGTAAGCATGAATTCTCACACATTTGCATAAGAAAATTTGTAACTGCTTTGTCTCACAGTGAAAAAAAAAATGTACTTGCAAAGGAATAAGCTTATCTGTGCTTTGTTATATCGAAGGATTTTCCAAAGTGTCATCACAGTAACGTAAGTCTCAAAAGCAAATTGCTTATAAGATGATATTAGGAATTTTAGGGCATTTCAACTAAGCAGTAAAACAAATTCCAAAATATCAAAGGAAGAAGCTTTTCTAATGTGCTACTGCTTCATATCCTTATTTGTCATTATGTGAATAGTTTAATCTAGCAGTTATGAAACATGATCAAAGTTTTAGATAGTCCAGACATCACATATGTTCATTTTGTAACTGGATTTTATGAAAAATATTATTACAGACAGATCTACAATCTGAACCATTTTTCACCCCAACTGTATGAGAACACAGCTCATTCCCTTCCAAATGAATTTTCACTAGATTTTCTAATAGCTGTGCATTTCTCTTGGCTTTCTAAAAGTGTTGAGGATGGATGATCTGGGCAAAGCTGTAATACAAATAAAGAACAGGAGTCATTTTGAAAGATAAATGAGTCTCTGCTGTCATGGAGAATATTTTATCTAAGAACCATGGATAAAATAGGCTATGAAAGCAGAGGGACATATTCACTTTAGCGAACATTGTAACATCATCAATAATTAGTTTTTCTGATGGCTAATTTTACAAGTCCAGAACACACAGAGACTTTATTGTGCTGCATACACCTGTGATCTTTGAGACAAATATTGTCTTCATGGCTGTTCAACATAAAAATTGGTTTAAACACAAATCAAGGCATAAAGAAAATTGAATTGATATTTAGCTCCCAGCAACCTGCTCAGGAACTACCATAGCCCTGTTCTGCTAGGAGAATAACTCTCCATTTCCAGTGTTAGATAACGGACCTGTGCCAACTTTTCTAATCATAAGAGAGATTTCTGTTTAGCCATTTCTTTTGTGGACATCATGGCCAAGTTTAATATTCCAAAATTCCACAATCCAGATGTCACCCAAATATCAGGACACCTGATATTTCTGGGACTGTTCCCTAAGCACTTAATAAAAATAGGAACAAAATAAAATAGAAATTTAAAAAATAAATTTAAAAAATAGAAACAAAAATAGTTTGATGATTTGTTAGCCAGTTCTGGTGATAAGACATAGTAGATAGGCTTATACCACAAAGTAAGAGGCCCCAAGTAATTTGGTTCCTATAAAATTTTCTAACTGAATAATTCTTTTTTTTTCATTCCTTCAAGTGAAATATTGGCAAGATTTAAGTCTTTTTGTGAATGACCTTGATGGTTTATTTGCATTGTACAGGAGAGAACATGAGATGAACTTTACACCTTATTCTTAAGTGCCGTGTCCTACATGGAAAAACTGGTAGGAACCTCTATACGAGAAATTTCAATTTAAAAAAGAAAAAAAGGCGCAAAACCAAAAAGCAATACAACACAATAATTTCAAGAAAATATTCATGCTATGATTATCTTCTTTTTAAAAGATAAATATGTCAATTACCGTAGTCATACTACAACTAGCTTCAGGCTTCAAACAAGGCTTTTTATTGCACTACAGAAGGTAAGTGTAAGAATATTGTTGTCCAGATAAATATCTCTGAACAGTGATCAAGTCACCTATTAGTCTTCTCTGGAAGAAATGAAATAGTAGACCAAGATTATTGCAATATTCATTGCATTATGCATTTCTCAGACCTTCTTGGAAGGTCTTCTTTATCTTATCATACTTTTTAAAAATCAGGCACATACTACTGTAAAGAAGGCTGACTGTCCCTGCTGGATATTCATGTACTTCTACAGCTAAATACTTTTCATATCCTTTTTTTCATCTGTGAGTCTAAAGGGCTCTATAAAAGAAATAATGGATTCTTCCTCTTAGACATGGTGTCTCATTGGAAGACAATCTTAAATCAGTTATCTAAGACTATCTTTAGGTCTTCCAACTATTGCTGATTTATTTTTTAAACTTCGTGTTGCTTCTGAAATGGAACCTATTTCAATCTTGAAATTAAAAAATAAATTGTAAAGTAATATTATATACGTAGGGGAGTTTTGTTCAAAATTTTCCTTTAAATATTTATCAGAAGAACAACAGAGGGGTGAAGATGTTCACCTTTGTTGTATTACTTTGTGAGATTTTCTCATATATAAATGTTATCCTTTAGATTTTCATTTGGCCTGAAGGAAACTGAGGACTCTCTTCTCATAATAATTTTCACTCAGACTGTGTTGCAATAAATACCACAAAAGAAAGAATCTTAGAGAAATATAGGTCAATATCATATATCTGTCAGTAGATTTAAATTCAAATCAATTCACCATGTAGGTCTAGCCTGCATGTAAGGAGGAATATCCCCTCTTTGTGCACACTGTGCTGGTAAACCCCAGTTGCCCCTATTCAAAAGGCCCAGGGGCCACTGGGCTGCCATAAATTTGCTCCTAAGTTGTCTAGTAGGTACAGGTATGGCTCCAGGTATAGGCTCCTCTTCCAAAAGGAGATAACTCTTTTCAGTTTCCTGCTCCTGCATAGCATCCCAATGATACAAGACTAAAGATATCTTGTCTCATGAGAGGTAATTATGCTCAGTATAAAAGCCCTGTGTAGTAGGACAATCTATGTGAATGGTTGTGTTTTGAGCACTACACAGGGTTTCCACTGTTTCCTAGTTAGTTAACAATCCTTTCTGGTATTTTTGTTACAGTTAAAATTTGGAGGTTTCTAGGAATATTGGAAAGAGATTACAAAACACAGCATTTTCTTTGAAGGGATAAACAAGTTATCATAAGGATGGGTGTCAAGAGAATGGGGCCATATTATTTTTGGTGGTACCCAGCAAAAGGATAAGGGGCATCGAGCACAAACTGAAACACAGGAAGCTCCATCTGAATACAAGGAAAAGCTTCTGGAACAGGCTGCCCAGAGATGTTACAAAGTCTCCTTCTCTGGAGATGTTCAAATCCCACCTGGACTCAGTCCTGTACAACCTGCTATAAGTAAACCTGCTTTATTGAGGAGGTTTGACCAGATGATCTCCAAAAGTCCCTTCCAACCACAACCATTCCATGATTCCATGATAAAACACCACATCACTCAGCTTGGTGTCATCTGCAAATTTGCCAAGGGTGTACTCAATCCCTTCATGTAATTAATGAAGATATTAAAAAACACTGGTACCAATATTGAACCCTGAGGGACACTACTTGTCCCTGATATCCATTGGGACTCAGAGGCCATTACCCTCTAGATGTGCCCATTCAACCAATTCCTCATCCACCTATTAGTCCATCAATCAGCTCCATTTTTCTCCAATTTAGAGAGAAGGATATTGGGAGAGACCATTCAAAGGTTTTACAGGAGTCCAGAAGAAAACAAAAACTTCCTTCAGCAGAAATCTATTTGAAGGATTAAGCAAATCTTTAAGGTGTGTATTAGGACCACTGCTCCAAGCTAAATGGTGTAGTTGACACACCTGAAGGATTGGATGCCTCTCAGAGGCACTTGGATAAGCTCAACAACTGGCCACATGGGAACCTTGTAAGACCAAATGCAAGGTGCTGAACCTATGTCAGGGCAACCTTCAGTATCAGTACAAGATGCAGGATGAATAAATGGAGAGCAGCCCTGCCAAGAACAATGCGGGGGTGCTGGTGGATGATAGGCTGGGCATGATCCTTCAGTGTGCACTCACACCCCAGAAAGCCAAATGTGTCCTGGGTTACATCCAAAGCAACATGGCCAGCAGGGTAAGGGAGGAGATTCTGCCCTCTGCTCTGCTCTGGTGAGACCCGTCCTGCAGTGCTGCATCCTGATCTGGGGTCCCCAGCTCAGGAAGGACCTCTGGAACAACTTGTTGGAGCCAGTCTGGAGAAGGGCCGCCAAGATGATTAGAGGCATGGAACACATCTCCTTTGAGGAAAGGCTTATAGAATTGGAAATGTTCAGCCTGGAAAACAGAAGCCTTTGTGGTCACTTAACTGTGGCTTTCTAACACCTGAAGGGAGCCTGCAAGGAAGGTGGAGAGAGGCTATTTACAAGAGCACATAGAGACAGAACAAGGGGGAATGATTTTAAACTTAATAGATTGATTAGATGTCAGTGGGAAATTCTTAATTGTGAGATTGGTGAGGCACTAGAACATATTGCCCACAGAAGCTGTGGCTGCCCCATTTCTGGAAGTGTTCAAGGCCAGATTGAATGTCACTCTGAGCAACCCAGTCTAATGAAAGGTGTCCCTGTCCATGGCAGGGGGACTGGAACTAGGTTATCATTAAGGACTCTTAAAACCATTCTATGATTCTATGATTAGTCTTAAGATGGATGCATGATATTACAAGCATCAAATAGGGATCTGGGTAAATTTCCAATATGTCTTCCTAATTGTTTTGTTATAGCATGAAAGCTTTAATCACAGATATTTCCAGACTGCATCCACAAATTATTTTCAGAGATATATACGTTATACCGGTGGGTGAATCAAAAACATGTTGCTTTATGAGAAAATATGTCTAACACAACTAAGATAGAAGAGATATTCACAGTGATCAGTTAATGAAAATGTGTTCTATTATACTTGTTCCTGTCCATAGGCAAGCTTAGACTTGTTTTTAAAAATGGAATATTCACCAGAAAAAACATTATATACACAGAGATAACATTCAATCCATAGATTATATCTGAAAACCTTGCTGAAATGATTCATTGTCAAAAAATCAAGCTGCGTTTCTAAATTTCATTGAACACGACTCAGATTGTGAAGCCTAGCAAGAATATGGATGGCCCTGAACACAGAGAAAATACAAATGGCTTGAAGCCATTTTTTACTTCTACCGTGCTGAATCTTGCACAGCTGAGCTGCCATTCAGTGTCTGGTTCCTAATTTAGATTTTCACACAAAGGGGTAATTAATCTGATAAAGAGAGTAACATTTGCTGTCTACCACTATTATTTATAGTTAATTTGAATCTATTAGGTCCCACTGTACATTGGGGATGAAATCAAGTCACACTACATCACCCATTGAAGATTGCCTGTGGTTTCACACAGAGCAGAGAGGGACTAATTATTTCTGCTCCTCCTTCAGGAGAGCAATGCGTTCTAAAGGTGTCTACAGCTCCATCTGATTTTGCAACAATGGGATAACCGAAGGTACCCCTTGAGAAACAAGCAAGCTGGCAGAGGTGCTCACCAAGCCACTCAATCATTAAACAGCAGTCCTGGCTAACCAAGGAGGTCAAAGCTGCCCGGAGGTTCACAAATGTGATTATCATCTGCTAAAAGGACCATAAGAAGGATCCACACAACTACAAGTGTGTCAGCCTGACCTCAGTGCTAGAGAAGGTCATCCAGCAGATCATCTTGAGTGCCATCACATGTAACATACAGGACATCAAGGGTCATGCCCAGACAGCATGTGCATCCTGCTTGACCTGACTGATCTCCGTCTATGACAAGGAGACTCACAGAATGGATGAGGAAAAAGCTGTGCATGGCAGTCTGGACTTTTGACACCTTTTCCCATGGCATTCTCCTGAGAAACTGGCTGCTCATGATTTGGACAGGTGCTCTATTTACTGAGTAAAAAACTGGCTGAATTGCTGGCCAGCTGGGCTTAGAGAGTGGTGGTAAATGGAGATATACCAGCTGGTGACCCATTACTAGAGGTGTTCCCCTAAAGCTCAGTACTGAGATTAGCCATGTTTACCATCTTTACTGATGATCTTGACAGGGCAATCGAGTGCACCTTCAGTAATTTCACAGATGACAGTAAACTGGGTGGATATGTTGATTTGATGGTGGAAGGTTAGGAGAGGAATCTGGACAGGCTGGATCAATGGGCTAAGGACAGCAGCATGAGGTTCAACAAGGCAAAGTGCCAGGTCCTACACTTGTGTAACAAAAACCCTAGGCAGAGGCAGCCCTAATGGCTGGGACCAGAGTGACTGGGAAGCTGCCTGGCAAAAAAGGACCTGGGGTGCTGATCAACAGCAGCTGAACATAATCCAGCAGTGTGCCCAGGTGGCCAAGAAGGCCAATGGCTTCTGGGACAGCATCAGCAATGGTGTGGCCAGTAGACCATAGCAGTTATTGCTCCCCTGTACTTGGCACTGCTGGCCACACCTTGAATTCCTTGATCAGTTTTGGGCCCCCCACTACAAGAAAGACATTGACATGCTGGAACGTATCCAGAGAAGAGCAATAAAGCTGGTGAATTGTCTGGAGCAAAAATCTAATGGGGAGCAGCTGAGGTTGTTTAGCCTGGAGAAAAGGAGGGTCAAGAAGACCTTATCATTCTCTAAAACTCCCTGAAATTAGGTTGTAGCCAGGTGTGTGTCAGTCTCTTATCCCAGGTAACAAGCAATAGGACAAATGGAAGTGGCATCAGGCCAGAGGAGGTTTAGATTAAATATTAGGAAAAATTTGTTCATGAAAAGTTGTCAAGCATTTGAACAGGCTGTCCAGGAAAATGTTCAAGTCACCATCCCTGGAAATGTTCAAAAAACATCTAGATGTGGCACTTAGGGACATAGTTCAGCAGCAAACATGACAGTGCCGTGTTAACAGTTGGACTTGATGATCTTAAAGGTCTTTTCTGACCTAAGCTATCCCATGATTCTCTTTTATGATACAGGATAGAATAGAAGACACAGTACAGCAAGAAGGAGAGTACTTCTGTCATTTCTGCCTCTGGACAAAGTCATCCCTATTCAAACATTTTCCACATTGCTGTTTAAATACTAACTGACATCACCAGCATTGTGACATACAGCCAAAATATCAGGATTAGATGCTATATGCATGAAGAAATGATATTTTAAATTATGCTAATGTGTGCATTTTATCATCTTGTTTGCAAACAAGTTAATAAATGAAACAAATCAGAAGATTCCATTTAAAATTCGGTAAGAAAAAACTATTGCATAAGAATTTGATGTCAAAATTAAAATCAGAGTTGTTATCCTCTCCACACAGAGCTTGAAAAACTACAGATTGCAGGGAATAGCCAATTTAACAGTGAACTTTTATTGTGTTTTCCCAAATACAAACATTTATTTTCTTCCCAGACAACTTAATAGTCTTTGCCTAAATGTCTCAGCTTTCAAAAGTATAAGATTAAGCATAGAAAATGTTAGGTAAGCAGAGACTGGTGTTTTTTTAGAGCAAAGGAGCACAGGAAACCAGGTGATAGGACGAAGGCACTTCCCCAGCTTATAAAACAACTTTAGTTTGTTTGGATTGGCTGCTGTGTAGCAATAGTAATAATTAATGTCATCTTTAATGACATTAATTCTAATGTTCATAGTACCTGGTGTAATAAGACCACAGAACCTTCTATCTCCTTACTAGGTACTTTGATGAATAGCTTAGACCTGAGGCAACACCTGTTAAAATGTGAAGCACTCCATCCACATAGCAGGTAATTAACATGCTCCATCTTTGTGTGAGCATCAAGGCATATTTTACCTAATGCTAGTGTTAAAAATCCATCCTAGCACACATGGTTTCTCAAGGACTTCATCCTAAACCTATGAAGAAGAACCAGTAGAAAGAACAAAAATCATCAGAACCACCTCTGGCTGACAATTCAAATTTCACTCTGAAAGGGCACTTCAAGAAGATATTGCAAAGAAGAGTTCAAAGACCTCTAAGTAAGCCAATTTAAGGTTAATTTGCTGCTGCACAAGTCTCCTCCTGATCAAAAATAATTAAAGGTGGGCTTCAAGTGTGAGGTTTAATAACACTTCCGCATAATTTAATTAGTGTTAACAAGGATAATGGGATATTTGTCATATCAACAGACCTGTCAAATTGCGTTCAAATCCTATTAATTCTTGGCCTCAGTCACTTCCTCTGGCCATAACTTGTACTGCATGAATACATGCTTTATATGCAAAAGACTGACTGATTTCAAAAGGATAGAGTCTTCCTTGAATTTTCTCTTTTCTAAGATCTGAGATGATATTTTCTCATCACCTAAATCTGTATTTTCATTCCTTATTAATCCCTCTAACTAACTGCTCCCTTCATCTCCTCTGCTTTTTTGGATTTGTAATTAAGTAGTCACTAATAGTCTTCATTCATCTGCTTAGAAGACTTTTCAATGAATTGATAATGCAATACTTGTCAATTATTTTTAGCTGTCAACAAGTACTTCATAAAGTATTTAGAATCTTAGTCACCCATTTTGACAGCACAGTACTAAATGCTGTTTCTTGTCTCATTTTCTTTCACAGCATAACTGTAACTTTCAAAGGAGGCAAGATATTGGATGTGGTATTCATTATCACCTGATAATTACAGGCTAATTGCATTCTTTATATGACTTGTCTCCTTATAATGACATATAGGAAAATATTGATTGCAGTTTTCTTCAGCATTCAGAGAAAATAGTATGAAAAAGTTGTGAATTTCATCACCTAGTCATGGCACACAACACGAAGAAAAGCTTAGTATTGATACCAGTTCACTATACACATCTGACTAATCTTTTCTAATCCTTTTCAGTTTCCTTTCCTAGCTAAGGAGCTCTGAGATATAAAGCTTGGGATGTGAAAATCGTGGGAATTTCTCTGAGAAAAAAATAATGCATTTTATGCTGACACTACATTTTATACAAAATCACAAAATAACAACAAAAAACCCCGAAAAAAACCAAAACAAAACAGCACAAATTCTCTAAAGAGTAAACATCTGAAAGGAACATGAAAATGTGCATACAATTTAAAAACCATTTACCAGGCAGTGCCAGTGAACAGATTTTTAACCCAAATCCCATTTTAACATAAACTCTGGAGGAACTGGAAACATATCATGAAGTTATACTCCTGCTTAGGGAGCTGATTTTTTTTTGGTTCAAGACTGCTCACTGGGCTCACATAATGGACAAATGCAGAGCATGCAGAAGAGACCACTTTTGGCTAAAACAAAGCCAGAAAGACACTCTTCCATGGCACGTGAAATATGCTCCAACTGCTGATGGACACTCAGGCCATGGGCTTAGACTAAAGCTAGCCTGAGGCAAAAGACTGAAACTGATTCTGCGTAAATATCAGGTTCTCAGCCAATAACAATTTTATGATGCAGCACCACTGTACCCTACCTGCTGCTCTAGACATCTTCTGACCCTCTCCTTAGACAATGAAACTTTAGCTGTGTAGCTAGCACTTATAAAAATGAAAAATGTATTAATATATCTTTTTAGAATTCTAAGCATTTATTTTCAATTGATCCCAAAATCAGAAGTGATGCAAGAGAAGCAACAATGCTATTTGTTCTCTATTGTTTACAGCATTAATGTCTATGAAAAAGTGGCAATCTTACATTGCAGTATTCCCAGCAGATATAAAGTTTCCACCTTAAGAGACAGACAAACCACAGGTTGCCTTTTGATCAGATTCAAATGGGAAACATACATCCAATTACTACATTTAACAGAGATCTCAGAAGCAGGTTAAAGTGCAAAAAGAACGTGACTGAAAATTTTCTTGACAATGATTTAATGTGCTTCATTTAGGAAAATAAAAATTATTGCAGTTAATCCTCCAAATATTTCTCATTCTTTCTGCATGTATGTTGGTAGTTCTGTCCTGTCCACATTGCAAGCAGGTTATTTGAAAGAAAGATTTAGTCCAGGGAGTTGAGGTATAAAGTATCTAACTGGACTGCAGTCTAAACATATTCAACGGACACCTAATATACATACTGAACAAAAGTAGTGAAAACATGACCTGGCCTTAGGAAGACTTTTGGGTCATTGTAAATCATTCAGAGGAAAAGGGAAAAATAAGGAGCATTTCTCACTTACTCATAGGAGCACAAGTGGGCTAATAACAGCATTATGTGGTTAGTAGAATACTTACTACAAACATAAATCAGTATGCACTGCTGGATGGCTGCCCAGTGTTTGGAGAATTTTGTTAGCAACTATTGTTGTACTACTGTTTTGCTACAAACCACAGAGGATTTGAAAAACGTTATTTTAAGACCCTGTAAGGGTCATAGCAGATTGATTTCTGTAACTTTTTTGATCAAAAAAATAGCTTGAGAATTATGATAAATGGAGTTTTCTAGGCTAAATACCACACTGATCTCTCCTCCTTTTGTATATGGTATCTTTGATCCCTGTCAATGCCAACCTAATCATCTGGGACAGACAAGGAAAATAATATATTCAACAATATCCCTGAAGAGGTAAAGAAAGCAACTGTTTCTTTCTTCTAAATTTTCTTTTTTATGATTGTCCTTTTGAAGTGATTAATTCACAACATAGCAATCCAGACCAGGTTGTTGTTTCAACATAGAATACATTTAGACCAGAGTGTTTTCTTAACTTAGCTGTAAAATCTATACATTTTAAAAACCCTAAGTAAAGATAGTGAGGGTGACCTGGTTCGTTAGTTTTTCTTTTACTTTTCCTTCTGTAACAAAATTAAATTTCAAAATGCAATCTCTGCTTGACTTTTAGCTAATATTTGCTTGTCAGAGGGAATGTCATTTTTTAATATTTTATCTCCTGCTCTTCAATTGTAATTATCTGGGCCCTAACTCTTGTGCTTTGAATTATGGTACTCAAAATACGTTCAGCTAAAAAACTCTTAACAAATCATGGACCTAGATAGCAATAATTAAATGCTGCAATAATTTTCCAATAATTGATTGCTCTGCATATCTTGTCACTTGGGCCTGGTGTAACTTTGTAGTATTTCAACAGTATTAAATAAAGGATAAATGAAGACTCTCAAAGGAAAGTGTTAATTGTATGTAGCACAGGCAAGTGCTCAGGTGCTGTAAGAAATAGCATGCATACTATAACTCATTTCTAAGAGTTTTTACATACAAATCTATATTTACATTTATCAGACCTAAAAAAATTTGGTATAACTAGGTAGCTGCTATCTGTCCCCTTCTCTGACATTATTTGCTACTTTCTATGCTTACTAGTAATTTACTTGTTAAGCATGGTCTTGATTCTATACTTGATCCTGCAGATCCATCTCAGGACAGAACTCCATTATTGTTCATGTGCCTTTGCTTGGGCAAAGTTCTGGCGTCAGTGATAAAGTTCGTTTTGTAAACTCTCTGTAGCACTCTATCTCTTATAAGAGATCTATAACGTAACAAGAGTATAGAAGTTATTTTAGTATAAATATGTGAATCAAAGTAAAAGTACACTTCAATTTTTATCTTAAAAAAGGCGTAGATCAGTCACTTTCTATATTTATCCACCTTTTCATATATGTTCTTCCCCATTGGCTATATTTTTGTGACACTGAAAGTACAATATATGACAACTTTGGCAAAGGACTAGCACTAGATTTAGGTTTTTGCTCCTGGATCTGAATAGTACTGCAACTACTACACAGAGAATTCCTCTGGAATAGTCAGAGGACTGTTGAGAATGCATATGATACGAGCTGCTTTACAATAACTGGTATAATATGCTTCCCGGACCTAGGAAGCAATTTGTTTTGCCTAGTGGGTGTCTGAATGCCAAGCTCAGAATATATCAAACCCATGTAGAATGGAAATAAGCACACTTTGGAGTGACTGTGTGAAGTATTCTGCCAGTACAAATAGCTTTCTGGCTTCCCCTCAAGGCAAAGAATTGGGCCAAAGACATTAACTGTACTTTGTGATACACAGTACAAGATAGAATGAAACTTGGCTGTTGGTGAGAGCATCACTTTGCTTTTCCTTTCATGTTTTTCTCATTTTGATGTATCTTTTCCCTTTTTAATCTCACTTCTTTCTAACATTTTGTAAATAAAAGGTGCAAGTGCTCACACTTAACATGTTTTTTAGCAATGGTACAGGTCAAAGGTTGTAGTCAACACTAGGTACAAAAAAAAATAGCCTAGGCATCTACCTTTTATTTAGGCACCTAATCCCAATTTATAACTTCAAAGCTCTTAATGGACTTTTTCACAGCCACTGAAAGGCTGTTGCAGCATTGCAGCTTTTACCAGATGCTTACATATATATTGCAGGAGGATAGCACACAGGGAGGGTGTTCAGTACCCTAATCACCATGCTCACTATCACCACCCACTTGTCTCTTCTAATATTTAGAGTAGCAGAATCAAGGAGAAATTGATTCAGCTGCACTCTCTCCAACTCTCTGAAACACCTTATAAAGGAATCCTCTGTGTAGTCTCTGGCAAGGTCAGACATCTGCATTAAAACTCCTACTCAGAATGAGACTGCAAATCTTCTCCCACTCCTTTTCCTTTAATTCCTTGTATTTCTCCTTTTTGTGTGAGTTTCCTGCTTACCTCCAGAAAACAGATCAAATTTGCGAATTTTAAGCAAAGCTCCACAGCTATAAAGCTTAACTCTTGCAGTGTCTCCTCCAATCACTCAGCACTTATGTCCCAGATCAATGCTTTTGTCACATTTTTGATGCCAGTCTGAGATGCCCAGCTCCTGATATATAAGTAGAGGCATGCAGAGGTGCCTGACTCCAGATCACAGATTTTATTGAAGCCTGCTGATGGGGCACAATGTTGTTTTGATGAGGAGTTTATGTCAAATCTATCAGGCTGTACCTGCTATTACGTTCCCAACTGACAAAATCCAACTGGATCTTCCAGGATTTGCTTTTGGTCTTGCCCCAACATGCCTGTAAGCAAAAACATACATTTCAGGATTTTCCCAGGATACAATCAGGAGGCTCCTAGGCTGAAAGTTTGTACCTAGAAGCCATGAGATGTTTGCAATACAGACATAGACTACAATGCTAAGCCTTCTGACACATATACATCTGATTCCCATCATCCTCTTATTTAAGTTTCTTGTTTCTGGGATATCAGGGGGTTTTTTCCCCCTGTAACTTAGCAGCAAATTAACATGAATTCTTTACTTTTCAAGAATTCTGCTTAACTCTTATTCATAGGAAATTGTAGTAGCTGGACTGTTAGGAAGTGTAAACCAGCAGAAACACTCTGAAGCCAGGAGGAAATTGTTGGTTTTCAACTGCAGAGGAAACAGCTTTCTTTTCTCTACTCCTTCCATTACCAATAAGCATACAAGTCAAGGTAATTATGCATTTTGTGCCTAATGGCTCAGTGCTTTTTATTAAAGAATTGCCAAAAAGAAAAAGAATCCTTCTTCCATAACTCTGGGATATTCTGCTCAGTGTTGAACTGGGATAGCCCACTTCATTTTCACTCGCTGGCCTAATCTCATTTATTTTGCTAATCCTTCTTAATTCAAATTTACTACAGGCTAACAAAGGAAACAACTTCATGGTCTTCTGCTTTTCTTTTTGTATTTTACCTTTCACACATCTTAAAGAACACTACTCTGAAATGATGCTTCTGATGCTAGAAAAAATCCATAAACTCAGAGTCTGGACTCAAATGTGGGTTACACAGGACTTTTCTGCACAATCTGGTATAAATGGCAAATAAAATATCATAAATACTCTAGTATTTCAGTTTACATAGACTGTTCACCTGTGGGTGTTGAAGGCTCTCATCTGTTTTCTGCAGAAAAAGTAGATTAACACTTTCCTTGGACAGACAGGGAGGCTTGTATGAAGCAGTTGATAGGTACAAGGTCCCTCTTTTTATTTATTTTAATATTACTGCACACAACAGAACAGGTTGAGGACAAGTAACAGGGATAACAGGAAAGTAAGATGAAATCAGGTATTTGATCGTAAAGCAGGGACAAAGAGATCGATGTGTGAGTCATTTGAGTCAGACTACATATATATGTGTGTATACGTATGTAATAGAAAGTATAGAAGAAAAGTACAGACAGAGAAAAGAAATAGTGCATTGAAAACCAAGAGGACCTGGGGTGGGGTGAATGTCCCAACTCACATATTTTGCTGCCACCCAGTAAATCCTCACTGAGGCAACAGATGAAAACAGTTGGTGTTCTCTCAGTTGGTAATGAATTCTCCACCCCCTGCTCCTAAGGGATGGCATCCTACTGGCATAGGAGATGTAATTTCACCAACAGAGGTAAATTGGTCCCTGCAGTTTACCCTTTATATGTTTTATATGATTTACTTAGGTTTTATTAACTAGAGTAACAGTTACTACAATTTGATCATGGTCGTAGCCAAAAACAGAATGCCTCACAGCAGTGGAACTGTTGAAACAGACATCCACCATCATTTAATCTCTTCAGCTTACTTTACTGTCAATATTTTGACCAGAGAGACTATTTCTCTAAAATTTAGGAGAGGGTTGATGAATTTAGCAATCTAATTGCAATGGGGTGTGAAGCAACAACAAAAGGAAATTCTTTTTCCTGTGACTTTTTGGCTGCAGGTGGCATTTTACCTTTCAAAAGACAGCCAGGAATTTATATTTTTCATGAAGCTCATTTCTATTCCAATCTGTACCACCCCAACTTCACCATTTTAATTGGCTTTCCATCTGCAGAATATAGACTTCTCTTCTTACCCTGCCAAGCTTGGACGATGAGCAACGTCCTTCATTAATATCAGTTGTCATTCAGTGTTACAGATGACATTGATTAATTCTCCAATTAGTTTAATTATAAGGAGGAAAAGAAGTGCAAAGCAACAAATGTATCAGGAATGTTTAACATACAGTAAACATGTAGGAAAATAAGAATATAAAGACTTTTGCAAATCAGTAAAAGCAGAGGAGGTGTAATTTTTTCACTTTTTTGTTCCTCAGACAGACAGTACTAATGAAGTTGCCACAGACCTTTGCAGCCACTTTAGAACAGCTCTGGGAAAATACTTTAATCATTGCTCAGTTGTGAAAAATCTCAGCACAACAATACAAAGTGTATTATTTAAAGTAATTTTTGAGTAAAAAGCTATCATGAAAATACCTAATCTATAATTTTTCTTTAAATTTCAGAAATCTCTATGTTCTTTAAAAGATTGTGATGTTCCTTTAGTAACACTGCAGGAAATAGAGAATCTGTGCCTTTCTCTGTTTTGATGATAATTACAAACAGGAGGTAGTCACAGTCAGTTGTTGGTGTCTTGCACTAGATTTTTTTAAACTTTGATAGAGAAAGCAAAGCTATTATCCATGGTAAGAAAATGCCACCTAGGACAAATCTAAAATTCTTCCAATTATCTTAAGTAATTGGAAAATCTCCAGTGAATTTCTCCTACTCAATCTAAACTGAAAAATAAGTGCAGAAACTAGTGGTGCTCAAAAAGGTGTAAAAAAACAGAGCTGATGATGCCCACTGATGACGAGTTCATACAGATGTGTTCCTGGCACTATCTTCTAAGGAAGAGAGCTCTACACATCCCCATATGGCACAGCAATAATGCAGTACCATATGTTTACATTGCTAAACACTCAACACACCATGTTTTTAAAGCAACACTCTGAGCACATCATTGGGATTCAGCCTTCTGTAACTTATGCAGATCATACTGCTCAGCAGTGAACACAGAATAACAGTTGTGTGAGCAGTGCCTTGTACAACAGCTTGTATGGTACTGCTTGTAGTTTCAGCGAAGAAGGATGTGAAAAAACTATGACAGGACGCCTCATACTCGCTGCAACTGGAGGTTATCTCAGCAGGTGATTTTACAGTGCTTATACTCACATCAAAAATGCAAAAAACATACTGCCGCCTGAAACCCAGTAGCAGTGAGTAGCAGTGAGTAGCAGTGAATCTGTAGATGTGACTTACTTCCCGAGTCAAAACCAAATCCCTCAACAAGAAAGGCATCTCACCCCAGAGGCCGTTTGCCACATAACACCTTCTCATGGGAGCCTCCTGCTTGTAGTGTCTTTGAATCGCCCTTTGGCAGTGATTCCTTGACCGCTCTGAAACTGACAGCAGAGCTGAGTCAGGGGCTCTCTCCAGTGACTTCAGATGTTTTGGCTCAAAATCTGCAAGTGATATTTCCATTGTTATTTGTGCTGTGTAGGACTCAGAATGCTCAGCACTTCCAAGGACACGTTATAAAAGTTGTATAGGTCATCTGCCTACCAGTTAAGTACAAATATATGGATTAAAAAAAATAAAAAAATAAAAAAGCTGCATTTAGAATCAGACCGTGCAACAAATTATTTCATGGTAAGAGCATGAAATTGTTTGAATGTAGTAAGTTTGCCTTCGAATGAGTAAACGGACCAGTGAATTAATCAAAGGCGGAATTGTCTGTCTTTCAAATGTATTGCCCATTTATGTCAAAGCTATGAATACCACAAGTAGAATGATTTATAGTGTATACAGAGGCAAAATATAAAATCAAATCCAGAAGAAACATGAGAACATTCAATGCAATGTATACTATTTTGTGTTGGCTTTGTATAGTCTTTTCATTCTCTAATTTTAAAACCAGAAGTATTTTCTCACATACATTTGAATTGCTAGTATATTTTTTTATTTGTTTTCTACATTCTCAAGCAAAACACTCATATGTAATTGTTTTACTGGAAAAAGTTGTTTAAAACAATATCTGATTCTCTTTACAAGCAGAGAGATAATTGTGTTAGGTTCAATCTAACCATGACAAGATAGTATTTGATAAAAATTATAATATTTTCCTTGAAATAACGAATACACAGATGATAAGATTTTCTTGCTAAGACCTGTGAGCATTTTAGAAGGTGAAATCTTGAATGCAGTCTAAGACATCTGTTGACCATCTAGATTTCCAATAAAAACAAAAATATCCAAAAATGGGATTCAAGTTATTTAGCCTGTGGAGCTAGTGATTCAATAGAATGTGTACTTGAACACATAAAAAATTCTGCCTTTAAGGTACCTTATTCTGGACTAAACAAAGTGTCCTTTTTGCGTGCTTTTTCAATAAGTAAAGTAATCTGCTCTTCTTAAAAATGATCAGGGAAGTTCTTGCTCTTTTCCTTTAAAATGTGAATGCTGGACATGCTGCTAGCCCTACCCCTCCTATATCCCAAGCTGTTTAATACATCATACTTCCACCTTAGCCACCAAAGGATGAAGCATATATATCTGAGGAGTATCTTAACCTCCAAGCTGTAAACCAGATTTGCGGCTGATTTTTTTTACCACTGTATTTGGAATTGGATCAGTGTGTGGGACGGAACTCAAAAATCTCTAGGTTGCTGAGAAAAAGGATATTATGTATTAGTGATGAGTAGGGGTAAGGGCCATGACATGGAGATGAAGAGGTGATTCTTGGGTCTTAAATTTCAGGGGCCTTTAACAGGTCTAGGTCCAGTATCTTGGTTGACAGTGATCTAAAATACACTAAAGAGACATATGGAGGTGACCGAATAAATAGCTCAATTTTAAGTTTAAATCTGCACAAAAAAAAGCAATTATAAAAATTAAAAGCAAGAGCTTCTTGGATGTACAAAGCCTCTTATGGTTTAGTAATATTAATGATCAGCATCTATTCCACAGTCATCCTCGCAAACAAAAACCACTTAAAATGAGAAGTCTGAAAAGTCAGTTAGGTTATATTTGCATATGTACATACATACACGAATACATATGTACATATAAAAAATATACACAGACAGAAATATGCACATGTAAAACATGTCTTTTGAAAGTAAATAGAAAACTAGCCACATGTACTGATAAGGGAAGTATAGACAAGAGTTTTCTGCATGGTAATATCCCTGTTTTAGAAGAACTTTAATAAGGATTTAGGCAAACTGTAGGAAGGTTTACCTCTTTTAAACTGTGTGTTTTAGCTCTGCAATCAAACAAAATATGAGAACAACTCACTTGTCAAGGGAAATAAACTTGATTACTCTTTCTAGACTTTATATACTGTACTTTGATCCTAAATATAAGGGGACATTACTGACTGTAGTGTTATAGCATCCAAGGAAAACTTCCTAAGTATTATGACAAGAGTACAATTTGGCATCCATACCAAAAACACCCCAGAAAAAAACCCCCCATAATTTAAAGTGGAAACAGTCCTATACCATGTGTAAATCCTTTCTTCCCATTCCCATATGCTCTCTGGAGACACAGGAGAATTGCCTTGAATGAAAATGAAGCATAAAATAACTTGAGCTAATGAGGAAAGACCTTGACAGAAGTCATAAAGAAAAATGAAATTATTTGAGTGTTAATATCCAGATTAGCTAGTAACTAAAATAATTCTAGCTATTTAAAAACAGTAGCAGAATAATATAGCCACAGTTTCCAATTGTCCTCCCATTATGTTTGTGCCACACAGTTTTCCACAACTGAACAATCAGATCTTTGAAAATACCTTTATTTCTTTTTCCTTTTTGAATCTCCATCCTTCCAGAAGTGAAAACAACCCTCTCATCCAAACTCAGTTTGAGAGGAAAGGATAAAAAGTGTCCATATGACTTTTTGTACATCTTTAAACTATTTGCCATATTTCCTGAAAGTTTTCTGTGTCTTGCTCAATATTTTTTCCAGTGAACTACAAAACAAATGAACATATATAGAATCCTCTTAGCACAGTTCCTAAATAGCAAGGCCTGAGGGGTTATATAATAAATAATGAACAGGCAAAATCACTTTAAACTGGACTGATTGGAAAGAAGTTGAGCTATCAGCACCCATGGCTGTGGTGCCATTTAGAGGGACCACAGTGGGCTGGAGAAATGGACTGAGAGGAACTTACTCAAATTCATCAACCAGAAATGCAAAACCCAGCATATGGCGAGGAATAACCCCAGGCACCAGCCTGAGTTGGGAGCCAAGAAGCTGCAAAGCAGCTTTCCAGAAAAGGATCTGGTTGTCCTGGTGCACAAGCCGATCATGAGCCAGCAATCTGTACTTGTGACGAGGAAGGTCAACAGCCTCCTGTGCTGCATTGGCAAGAAAGGGCCCAGCAAGCTAAGGCAGGGGATCCCTCCCCTTTTTATGGCACTGGTGAGGCCGCATGTGAACTACTGTGTCCAGTTCTGGTCTCCTTGCTGTAAGAGAGTCATGAAAATAGTCCAGCTAAAGGCCAATAAGATGTTAAAGAGACTGGAGCACCTCTCCTATGAGAAAAGGCTGAGAGATGTGGGTCCGTTCAGCCTGAAGAGGGGAAGGCTCAGGAGAATCTTGTTCAAGTGTGTAAGTAACTGATGGGAGTGGGGTTAACAGGAGAGAGTTGGATTCTTCTCAGTGGTACCCAATGGCAAGAGAAAATGGACTCAAACTGAAACAGGAAAATTCCACTAAGTGGACGAAGGAACACTAAACTCCTCTAGATGAAACTTAAAGCTCTATGAAGTCAGATCCAAACTGAAGCATGCTCCTATTTCAACTTTAATGAGAAGATAGTGTGTTACATGCTGCCAGAGGAAGCAGTCAGAGTGTTCTTTTCTGGACAGATTGTTTCTGATGGGCTTCTACTCAGCATGAGGAGCAAACATTTCACTTCAATCAATAAAATATAGCCCTCTGCTTCTCCTCCCCCATCATGAATCCACAAAGGAAATTCACTGAGTATAATTAAAAGATGTATATTAAAAATAGCTTTTATGGTTCATTAAAAATCACTCATGTTAACATCTAAGCCTGAATGCGGCCAAATATTCTCCGATTTCCAAGCTATTTAAAACTCTGCTTGTTCTCAGCTTCCTTATTTGTAATGTTTTAATGATGTGGAGCAAGATCAGAAGAAATGTGAGCATCAGATTTCTGCTACTTCACCTTCAAGTCTTGGTGAATCTTGCTTTCCTGCCAGTTGTCTGAGATCCACATCTACACCAGTTGTCAGAGTTGGCTGCTCCACAGAGCCAAAACATGCCATTGAGATGCATTTCCTTCCAGCTCTCTCATTTAGAAGCTGGGGTATTTCTACACTGTACTGCTGCAATAAAGGATACTGAAACTTTCTCTGGTTTTAGAGTTCTTTGGAGGACTCTGTGAAGTGGAGGTCAGTTACCAATATACTTGTTGGCTGATATTTTTCTTGTTGCTTTTGTTAATGTGCTCGATTAAGTAGAGGCAATATCTCAAATGCTTCAGGTCAGAAGACCAAGAGTCCTGAAGTCATACTTTTCTTTGACACATTATACCAATGTAGATACTGAATTCAGTGAAGTTACCTTATAGCATTATAAGACCAGGATTCACTCTATTATTTATTTTTTAAAAAATCATACTGATGCTTCCCATATGTGATAAAAAGTCATTTTTCCTGCTGGGTTAAAAAAGAAAATAAAACTCAATGCAATTTACTAGCTATTAAAAAAAAATTTCAGTTGGTCAATTAATTCTATTAATAACAAATAAAATATTTTAAACATGGAGAAAGGCAGAGAATATTGCAAGTATATATTTTATGAATGTAATCTCTATCTTGTAAAAAACTGACAATATTAAAGTGTTGTGTCAGCCTTTTTGTCAAGGTATTAATGACCTCC
Organism: Ploceus nigricollis; assembly: GCA_013399945.1. Lineage (NCBI taxonomy): Eukaryota > Metazoa > Chordata > Aves > Passeriformes > Ploceidae > Ploceus > Ploceus nigricollis. The sequence continues at coordinate 1,084,600 of VXBC01009753.1, forward strand.
TTGAATGATCACCTTCAGCTTTGCCCCCAGCCTTTAAGAACACTGAGTCATTAATAACTTGGAAGTACCATGTTAATAGGATATTAACCTGATTTAAACAACTCACAGGGGCACTAAACAAAAGTCAATGTTGTCACACTTGAAGATGGTATTCCTCTAACGAGAAACCAATAAGCAGTTTTGAGCTGGCCATTTTGGATTTCTAGCTTGGCAATGGTCAAGTTTCAGCCTGAAAATAATCCAGAAATACCTCCTGACAGATGGATTCCTGTACCTCAGGTTATGCCAGACAGTGAGAGCCAGGAGAGGGGGCTCACAGTATTATCCTTATGAGGGGGCAATGAGGCTCAGCCTGGGTTGGGAGCACTGAAGAAGACCACAGAAAGGGATAACAGAGCAGAGAGCCTCAGAGACAGGCTCTGAGGTTAGACATGAAGGTGCACCAAATACCATCACTCCTTCGTTGGTGTAGGCTCAAGAGGCTAACTGTATTTCCACATACAGCTTCTTTTTCGTGTCTGTTACCTGCCACTAACATAAACAGAAATGAAGGGCATTGTGACCTCAGAAAATACTGTGTGGATGCTCAACCCTAAAACTGTAAATCTAAACCTGCCTCCAGAACTCCTTTCCCATCATTATCACTTATGATACAGGCCAGTTTGCCTATTCTCTTATGAAAATTATCCCTTCTTTGCACAGAAGGTCAAAAAATTTGTCAAAAACACTGTCCCAACTGCAACACCAGTATTATATAGGAACAAAATTTAAGGTATTTTAAAAATAGCATTCTAATGTGTTATTTTTATCTAACTCTTATTATGCCGAATTTATTCAGATTAGGTTATCTGATAGATCTTGACCTGATCAGCAGCAAGTGATGTTAAAATTGTGGCCAGGAAAAAGAACTACAAAAAAAGAGTTTTATAAGAACACAAATTGAAATACCACTCCAGCATACTTAACTGCAAGTGCAGGTATTTACTCTCATTTCTCCGAACTAAGTATTCAAATAGGAAATGGTAACAGACTAAGAATTGATATTTCTATGAATCCAAAACTGTGTGACATATTAGTTTTGAGTAAGATAAATTATATATTTATTGAGAGACAGCATTTAAAATTAAGGACCAGAAGTGATTCTTTTTCTTAAATGAAAATATGCTATGAAGCTTATTATAACCAAATGGTACACCAGGATTAACTGATGCAAATAATCAGCAATTGGATAGAAGATAAGTGGTATAGGAAAAATATAAATTTAATTGTGGTCTGCTGTCCTTGAATTAGTTGATAATAAACAAATTTTTTTATACATTCATATTGCATAAAATATTTCAATTTTCTCTCACTGGGAGAGGGTGTCTCATGCCTATTACCTAAATCTTCTCATTAGCTCCCAAAACTTATAACTGATGAACTAAACTTTTTGTGTTGTTTAGTTAGAATAGTCATTTTCCTATTTCACCTCTCATGAAAGATTTTTTAATTGTTTTTTGAGTTCTGCACATACTGTGATGTGCTCCACAGGTCAGATTTTACAATGACACCTTCACCGTGAGACAAGGCAGAAGACCATTGGCAGAAGAGGAACTGAATCCATGTTTATTAACCTCCAAAATGTCTAATACTACTAGGGTAACACAGGGCATGTCAGTCTGTCCAAGAATATAACACAAGACATAAAAAAATTGTCCACTGGAGGTTTTCTCAGTGGCTGACACTGTTCTACCATAAGAGCAGCATGTGCACCTTCTAGAGCCCCAGGGAGGGGAAATGTCCCCTTGCATTATGGGTTACCTTTGTACTGCTGTGAACTGTGCATGAACCTTAGCACCGATATAAATATTACTAAAATATTAACATTATACTATATATATTCATATAATATTCATATTAATATATTTATATATACCAAAATATTAACTAATATATTAATATTATATATTGTAACATATCAATTTCAATCCTAAGTCTGTGATGCTTTAAGTGAGCATTATCAGATAAGAAAATAAAGTTACTGGCCCAGGAGTATTGAAAGAGAGTGGAAAACCCTGAAGAAATAACCATCATAGGAAAAAAACACCTTAGTTCTGTTGAGAAGAGCTTTGAACTGTCAAACTCAAATGGCTATTGAAAATAGCCAAATAAATATCAAGGATATATAAGATTTTTAGTCCTACTCAATCAATATCTTGCAATTATGAGTTTTAGTCTAACTGGCTAGGCTGTCTAGATGTTGGTTATGATTTATTTTGCTTACATTCAGTTACTTCGATTTTTCCTCTGTTTTCCCTTGCTTGTGTCTAATAAACCTTGTTTTATTTAATCTTATTGAAATTGGTGTCTTTTAATAAAAAACATCCATTGGCAGGAGGTTACTGGGAGAGGAAAGTGGTTTCAGCACTGCAGGAGAGACTGGTGGGTGCTGGGGCAAGGCAGCCAGCTGTGTCGACAGGGAGCTGCCAGGATTGGGCTGTGGGGGAAAGGAAAATCACAAAAATCAGGGAGGAAAAAAAGACCCAGAGTTGTGGAGTTTTTTGTCCATAAACTGATGGACTGAATAATTCAGGACTCAGATGAATTCAGTTCATGGCCAGGACTGAATTTTGCCCCAGCTGTAAGCAGATCTGGCACAAAACACAAATAGAAGGAAACACACCTTTGATATCACATTAATAAAAACCCCAAAACAAACAAAAAACCACCAAATGTTCTCACTAGCTTTGACTATTTATCACACGTTAAATGTTGCAATGATTCACGTACTGCTGCTGCTACTTCTCAGGGCTGCTGCAAACTATATCTAAGATAAATCAGTGCAGCTTTGCTGGAAAGGAAGCATAAGCCTTGATTACAAGCATTAAGACCACAATTTCATGGAACAAGGGGTTTGAAAGTGTTTTGGCTAAACACTGATTTTGCATCCTAATTCCTTTTTTCTTGTTTTGTTCCTCTGTTCTGGAGTGGCTGTGTAATCGCCATGATTTTCACTGTAGAACCTTGCAGAAACAGGAGCCCTTGTTCCAGATTTAAGCTTTGGTGTGCTTCAGTGAGTAAATGAGGCCCTGACCATATTAATTACATTCATTGGGAAGCTCAACATGCTACCAATGTCTCTGTAATTATTCAGTATGCTGAGTGTTATCACAGCAGCCATGTGGATCCATTATCATTTTGCTCCTCTAAATGCTGCTGATTTAACCATTAGCATTGCTGCAACTCATGCTCCCAAGGAATAAGGGAAATAATAGAGTTTAATTCCTCATTTCTTTTTCAATTTTTCATGCTCTGTATCCATAGGCTGTTTCTCTCATAACCATTACTGGCTTGTGAATGAATCTCCATGCCTAAATTAATTCTTATGGTTTATACATGACTTGTATAAAAAGTTAAACCCACATATAGAAGAAAAAGACAATCAAATTACCTCACAAATATTATTTGTCTGCAAAAAGACCTCTCCTATTTGGGCATTCTTGCAAAGCAAAATTAATGTTTTGTGGCCTGTAAAGGTTTTACAAACAGGAAAAGGGACAACCCCAAAGGAGAAAGACTGGGAAAACTGAGGTTTTTAAACTATGTACAGAGGTATTTAAACTATAGACTGATAGCTTATCAGTTCTTCATTTTATTTACTCCTCATTCACAATGTCCAGTTGGTCCCTGACTCACATTATATAGGCTCAGTTACTGCCAGCTGCAATGACTGACTTTTCTCTAGCCAGGTGGCTACTGAATAGCAAAAAATTAATAACTCTTTACGTGTATGGTCATCCTTATTAGCAGTGCTAGAGGAGTACCAAAAAAGTCCAACATCCCAGAAATATTCAAGCAAACACAAAACTCTACACATCCAAATATTTTTGGAAAGGGAACGGTAATAGAACATGAAAACTGAAGTGATAGATGTGTTCACAAACACTACTTTGCAGTTTTCATGACATTTTGTTCAGATCCATTTGCTTTACAACGCATCACTGTGCAGCTACATTTTTAATGAGGTTGAGTTTATGTTTGAATATTCTGTGTCAAAAAATGTTTCAATTTATCTAATTAGCTACTCTAAGGACTAATTTGAAATTAATCTCACAAAGTCATAGTATTGTGGAAGCACCAAAGACAGAAATCCAAAACCATGGTCCATAAAGTTTTGCTAGAAGACCCCTTTTGTCACTTGCTGTTCAAGTGCAGCTTGAACATATATTCAATCAGAACTAAGAATTGCTGAGAGTCAGCCTTTCCATTTGATTAAAGATTTTGCAGTGTGATTGCCAAAATTTCTGCTGGTGCAAACAGTTATAAAAGGGCTTTGGTGATTACTGTCAGACTTATCCAAATTATCCATTTCCAACAGGTAAAATATTAAAAATGCATAAAAATTAAAAAAAAAAAATCACTGTTACATAAAACAGCAAGCAGAACTGAAACTGAAAATTCTAGTTCTGTGTGGGTGATCCCGTGAGGTTTTATATGTAGCATATTCAGGGGAAAAAAGGGGGGAAGAAAGAGAGAAAGAGTATACATATATATAGTATAATGCATCTTCTATCTGTACATACATTCATTCTCTTACTTTGCTGAAATTAATTTTTTTCTTCTCAAGGCATTGAGGGAAAAATCCTTCCTAAAATACCCTTCCTAAAGAGAGCAATTATTGTAAACAGGAAAATTATACCGAATTAAGATTACTTATTCCTGCTTTTCAAGGAATTATTAACATATTTAAACTAATGAAAATAAGAAATACCATTCTTGGCTAAGAATTTGCTATTTAACAGCTTTTACATTCAAAAGAGGGAGTCATTCTGGAACTAGCATTCAATTTAATGTAGTAATACAACCCTTAAATAGCCTCACTGCAGAAATCTTTTTTTTTGCTTTTATTTTTTGAGAAATGCCAAAAAATAAACCTCAGTAGGAAATGCATTCTTTTTATCTCTTCTACCATTTTGTCTTCTGATCTATCTGATTTTATACATACTTACTTTGACGAACCTCAACTTGGTCAATGCACAATGTAGATCTATTTCTGATAGGATCATGAGGACAAAAGTTCCAATTTAATTAAAGTTCAGCCAAGCCTCCTGACTAGAATATGTGATAGCTAAAACCATTGTTGGTTTTGGTTTTTTGTTGTTTGGGAAGCATGCTGAGTTTTAAGGACACAGGTCTTTTCATGTTTATCCAGAATCTGCACTGCCTGTTACCCCACCAGGCAAATTGCATTTGGCTAAACAGGAGCTGAAAATTCTGGAGTTGAGTGTGACAAGGGATATGAAGGTCTTCTACAAGTCAATCAGTAGAAAAAGGAGAAAGAGGCAAAACATGGCTTTGTTGCTAAAAGGAGCTGGTGACCTGTGTCCAGGGATATATGCCTGGTGGGGGCTGGGAATAAAGAAGCTGGCCCCAGGTGTTGTTCAGTGATGTCCAGTGACAGGACATGAGGCACTGGCCACAAACTGAAATGCAGGAAATTTAATTTAAGGATTAGGAGACATTTTTTCACTCTGAGGGTGGTTAAGAACTTGAACAGGTTTCTCAGAGAGGGTGTGAAGTCTCTGTTCTTGAAGAAATTCAAACACAGGCAGGAAACAATCCTGAGCAACCTGATCTAGATGATTCTGCTTTGAGCAGGGCATCAGACTGGATTATCTCTGGTGTCAGCTGCTGTGTGATTCTTTGAGAATGTTGCTCCCCTGCTTAGGCATGAGGCCATTGAGGCCTTTGGAGAGATTCACTATGTAGGTCAAGCAAAACTCTTTAGTTTCATTAGATCCCACCTTTGCTAACTGTCTTTTATCTCAGGCACAGTAGGACCCTCAAAACATGGGTGAAACCTTAGAGTGACAGACAGTAATATCCTCCCCACAACTTGCAAAATAAAGAATTCCCAGTTGTTCATATTTCCAAGGCAACATAACATAATTGAACTGAAGCTGGTTGAAGTTGCTAGGGAGTCAGTGGTGTTCCTCTAGTGACAAGTACTGCAGAGAAGCTGAGAATCTGGCTGAAACTGAAAGGGGCAAAAAAGGCAACTATACTTTTGTGCAACAACTCAAAAACAGGTGCTGCAAGAAATAATCCTGATTTTAGAGAGAGATAAGCTATATGATCTAACAGGAACTTTTCATCTCCAGCCCCTTGATTCTTGGATAGGCAATGTATTATTCATCTTAGTCAGAGAATAGTAAAGGATAGACAAGTAAAAAATGTGGAAAACTATGCATTTTCCTAAAAAGCTGTCTTTAAGCTGTTCTAAAGGAAAATAAATAATAATAATAATAATAAAATAATAAAATAATAATAAAAATAATTATCTTAAAAGATATTTCTGAATTAAGCTTATATGACACTTTTGCCTCAGGCTGTATGTGATAGCAGCTAAATTGCCTCCTTTCTCATTTAAGTGGTTCAAAAGTAAGAGCAGTAACAATTATTCAATACAAAAGTAGTAGAAGAAGAGATTTTAATATGTGTCAGCACACCTTATGCCCAATTTCTATAGATGTGCAAGTGGTCTTGAACTGATGAGAGAGAACATGACTGCTACATTAATCATTTGGAGACATACACTAAAATGTTTCTTTCCCTTTCAGCTTTCTGAGGAGTTTGATTTTTGCAAATAGAATGGAAAGCAGAACTGTAACAAGCAAACTACAAGGAATGCTTTTATTAAATGAATATTTTAAAGAATATTTCCACACTAACAAGTTTTCTTTTATATTCCCCCTGTCTATTTTTCTTACATTTTCAAACATGTATTTTAAAAGGAGTTTATCATTTTGGTAGTTAAGCTTCTTTCGTTTCAATGCCCTCTTGTCTGTCACTAAAATTTACAGTCTCAATGATACTTTCTGCAGTCAGATTATAGAGATCATTCAGTTTCTTTGTTTCCCCAAAGTCAACCCAGAAATGAGGAAATAAGATTAAAGACTTCTCTTACTTTTCATCATTCTATTCTGGTATTCATCCAGGTAAATGTAAAATTAAACCAGCTATCTGTTCATTACATCGATTCTAGCAGGTCAGGCAGTGAGGCAGATGCTTTTCATGCATTTATATATTGGTTTCACTGGTAGGAATACAAGGGAAGTGTTGAAGAATTTTAGACCAGAATCATCTTCATGTTTCTTGACAGATTCTTGACACATCTGTGCTTTTCCAGCTGGAGACTGGAATTCTGATCTACTGGCCTGTTTCCCCTCTTGCTGTAGATGAATCCATCTTATGGTGCCTCACCTGTACAAGACTGCCTTCCTGCCACACTACACTCACACTATGGAGCTTTGCTGCTTCTGATAGAATCCTTCTTGATTCACAAGGGGCTGTGTAAGAGCTTAATTTTAAATTTCATGTAAATCTTAACAAGTTAAAAAAAAAAAAGAAAATCAATGTAATTTTCTTGAGGAGCTCATACCCCAGTTTCCAAGGAAAGAGACTTGAGATTTACTTATGGAAGTCTTACAGAACTGAGAAAAAAATCCCTCTCCCCAGACACTGCCCCAGGACCACTGTAGAAGAGGGTGGCCACATCCCAACTGTGCTGTGCTACCGCCTGCACCTGCGCTGGCTCTTCCCCTTGGCTGCAGCAATGGCAGGCAAGGCAACCTGCCTCTCTCTTGATTTCAGGCTGTCATCACTGCTCAGCATCAGCCAAAACCTTAAAGCTAAGAACAGACTGAAAAAATTAGAGGGTGGTTTTTGTACTCCCTTCTGTGAAAAAAAAATGTAGTTATGTGGAAGTAATGTAAATGCATGAAAGAAAGCTATGAAAGAGGTAGGAAGACAGGGAGCCATAGTTTAAGACAAAAATTCAGAAGCTTTGAGAGAGACAAAGACACAGAGAAAAAGAACTACACAAAGATGAGGAAGAGAAACATAAAAGTTTTCAGTTCTGTTAACCTGAAGACAAGCTTTTCTGTCAAAACATTTCACATCTTGCTAGGGAAATCTGAAGTTCCAAAGATCTTAAAGAGTTGTTCGAACATGGGCAAGTTTGATCTCCTGGTGTTATTAGTAAGGAATCTTCGGCTACAGCCATGGACTTGGAACTCTGAAAGTTCAGGTAAAGTATTCAAAGAACTACCACAGCTCTTAAGGTTAAATGACATTCTCAGTCTAGAGCCTTGACCCCAAAAAAATTTAATTTACCTCAGCAGAATAGATACGGGTTTATACTTCTAATCCAAGTATCTATATCTGGATTTAATCTGGAAGAGATTTATAGCCATTCCCTTCTTTTTCTAGTATTCTTTCAAGGCTGTAATGTTCAGATAAAAATAGAAATGCTCTTTTTGGAGCAAATCCGAACTCTTCTCTAGAGGGTTTATTACAGAGAAAAATGTGCTTTCAATGGTCTTCTCCAGTTCATAGATGGTGTTGCTTGGATTTTTTTAATTTGAGTATTTGCCAAAAAAAAAAAAAAAAAAAAAAGAACCCCAACATACAGGTATTCCATTTTCTCTTCCATCCATGTACAAAGTAATTTTGCTCAGTTTTTTGCTTTGCTAGTTCCTCCCTTGGGAAAAAAATAATTAGTTTAAAAGTTCCACTTGAACTGAAACCAAACAAAAGAAAAAGAATAGGATTTCTAGTGGTGGACCCCCAGAAACAACCTATAAACAAACCAAACAAGACCCACAAAACTTAAGAAAAGTCATAATTTTCCCAGCTCTACTTTTATCCTCGTCTCAAAAAAGCTACCCCATTGTATCTATGTTTTAGTTCTGAATGTTACAGTTTTAGCAACAGCTTTCATTCCCAAGCAAATTCCCCACTGGACTGATGACATGATTTCCCACCTAGGAATATCATCCAGTGATTGCAAAGTCTTGCTATGTACAATACCATTAGCAAGAGAATTACATGAATCAACGCCATTACAATGAACCTTGTGAGCTGAGCTCCAGAGGGGCTTGTTTTGCACAAACTGAATTTCCAGCACACCATACACTGTATCCCTAATATAAATCAAGCAATGTAAAAGTAAAAATAATACAGAAATGTCTGAATATTTTAAGTTTAATAGAACCACATTAAAATGCATTGAATAGAGCTATTCATTCTAAAAAGGCAGTGATACATGGAATCAGGTTTTCTCAATTACATTCATTTTTGTGGAAAACGTTAGTAATTTGCCTATTGCGTGGTGATTTTATTATTATGTCAAGAAACCATCATCAGCTTATCACTGTAGGAAAAGCTGACATTTGTCTGCGTGATTGCAGTAACACTGGGAGATGTCAAAGATGTACAAACATAATACCACCACTTACTAATGTCCAGCTCAAACATTCATTGTGTGACTGCAATTTCCTTCATCTTGTATTTCTTGAAATTACAAGTGTGAAAAACAAAAAGTAAATTAAATGAGAAGAAACAATTGCTGTGAAAATCTGTTTGTTGATTCAGCTGTCCTTTAGCTGCAGATATTGTAAATGTAAAAATTCCTTGTGTAAGTGCTGTATGAATCAGCTACAGGACTAAGAAAAGAGAAAAAAAAAAAAAAAAAGCAACCAAAATAACCAAAACCCTCTTTTTGTAAGAGGAGATCTTTCTTGGGTGGTTTTTGTAGCACCTAATGCCCTGGAAGAGAAGCATTAATAATAATTTTTGCCAATACTGGTTGGGATATTGTTTATGGAGTACACTGGCAGTGTTCAAGCACTTGAAATACTTAGTATGTTTTACTATAAAAATTTCTTATTTCTTCAGGCATTTCTGTGCTAAGTATCTACAATGTAATCTCCTTGACTCACTTTTTTCTCTATATTTTCAACTTAATTTAGTGTTTGCATATCACCTGAGATGTAGCAATGATGAAGATCAGCAATGAGTCCATGCAGAACCATGACACAGCAGGATCAGTTTTCAGCTAAAAAAAGCATACAGATGCCATTACCCTGACAGGAAAAATTGGATTTATTTTCTCTTCTCTCCTTTAAATCTACACTCAGCTGCATACTGGAATGATGGGGTGAGGATTTCCATGACAAACACAGCTTAGCAGGTGATCATGGCAACATATTTCTGACTGCAGTCCCAGGAGCAGCTGTCTGCTGTTTGAAGTCATGCACCACAAACAATCATTGTTTGTCTTGTCTTCCATTAAGCATGTCTGGCATATTTCTATAATTTGATTCTGTAATTTCTGTTCAAAATACTCTACCTATATGCAGTGCTCAAATTCCTTCCGCAGACAGGTTGATACTTTATGTGGCTTGGGTTTTTATTTGGTTTTCACTCTCATGTCCATTTTAAAATGACTCCTATTAATTTTGCATTCGTTGTGAAGTTATGATTCCTTTTTACTCACTTTATGGTGCTACCATTTTGCGGATGTATTTTCTCCAATTCATGTAGTTGCTGTTTCCTTTGTTTCCTCGTGCTTAATATTCTACGTGCAGATATCATCAGAAGTGCAATCTGTGCCAGTCAAGCACTAGAGTGAGGACATAGATAGATGTCAGTCATTTAAACTGATGAAGAACACAAATGAAGCAGATGATACTCAAAGAAAGGAAGACAAACTTGAGCCAACAGTAGCAGTCTTTTGAAATTATTTCAGTGATGAAAGATAAGCTGGGAAATATAAAAAAATACCTCTTTGTTTATTTTAATTTAAGCTCATTTTATACATACATATATATTTGTATCTGTGTATATGTGTGTACATACATATATATATATATATATATATTTAATTTAAGAGAAAGAGGGCAATATTCCTGGATTACCATAAAATGTTTATGTTTTTGCATAAAATAGGTATAATAAAAATACTTCATAAATCTGAATGGTTTAGACTTTGCTGCTGAAATGCCAGTAGGCTTAAAAAAAGCAATATTAACACATGTAATAGATTTCATGCTGTGCTCTGGTACACCAGAGAGAGCTACCTATAGCTATTATGGTTGAAAGGAAGATAAAGATTCCTATTTTCTAAATAGGAATCCCTGCCTTCAGTGAAGTAGGATTCCCAGCCTCACTTGAAAAGAAAGTGTCAAATTCTGCTGGATATAGGGAGAGGTGATTTCAATGAGAATTGCTCAGATTTGAGAAAGGAATGATTAGAATTTGACCCCATCTTACTTAAAAGATTCGATTTTAAAGTAACTGCTGGAGACAAATTGATAATTCAGCAACAGTTTTATCAACACCATGTAGCCTGCTTTTGAGCCAATGCTTTCTCCTTTATCAGCCTTACCCTATGAATTGCTTTACATTACCTGTCCTTAAGAATTGGATTGCTTCTTAGACCAGTAAAATGTGACTTTTCAAATATCAAAGGTTTAAAACTTCCAAAGGTTAATGATCATTTTCTGAATCACTGTCTAAATATCAAATAAAGTTCCTTGAAGTCAGCTGTGACAAATATTATTCCCTTCTTTTATAGAAGAATCACTTGGAAAGACAAAAGTACTTGAGAAGAATATTTTGGAGGAGAGAAAAATTTATCAGAGAACAAGAATAAAGCTGTCAACATAAGGGGAGATAGTTTAATTACAGACATTGCATGACAAGAAAATAAAGTCCATAAAGGGGCAGGCAGCACTAGACAAGGTTGGGGATGTCTCCTATAATTTTAAATGTTTGGCTTAGATGTAATACAGTAGCAAAACTCCTTCAAGGAGGTGTGAAGATTCTTTTCAGGTGGTAAGACCTATAGCAGTAAGATCTAGAAATTAAATCTAGTAAGATCTAGAAATTAAGTACAATTTACTTCTTGGCATGTCTTTTGCAGTCAATTCCCAGTCCCTGCAGAAACCCAGGAGTTTTGATTTCCCAGAGTTACAGATTGCCTTAAAACCTGTGTTGGTTTGGGAGGATTCAGAAAATAAGTTATTTCACTAGCTATAGGGTACCTCTGTTTTATGGCTTCCTCCCAGACTCCTGTCTTTCTGACAAAAGCATTATAAGCAGAATTTGAAGGGACACAGGTAATGAGTAGCTCTCCTTTCGTCTACAAGAAGATGTCTGGTCTGGAAGAAAAGCAGAGAGCCATGGCAAGATCTGTGGGCAGATCAATCAGGTGAAGGCTTAAGTAAACTAGCTCCAGGAAATCAATCTTTTGGGGCCTACCACCATTTTGTGTTATTTAAAGCAGAGCTGGCTTATTGAAAAGGCTTAATTGTAATGACAAATGAAATTAGCAGTAGATGAATCAATATAAACCCTACTCTGTATTCTGGGCAATAGTGTATTTTATTAGTTTGAGGGGTATGGAAGGAAGCAGTTTTCATCCTGTAAGTAATTATTGTGACAGTTCTTGTTTACTATTTTCATTTCTCAACTTTTTACTCAAACCCATTTTACAGCCCTATAAAGTTTGATAAAACTGTATTCACTGCTTTATCTAAATATTGATCAGCATGTTTACAAGGAAATTACTATGCCTTCTGCTTGAACAGCAAGAAGTAATAAATTAAGCATTAAAAACAAAAACTTCACATGCTGGGAGTCCTATTTTATTTTGCAGTCTATAATCCACTACTTTGCTACAATTAATTTCCCAGTATTTTTATCATTTATCTACAGTTCTACTAGGGCTTGATTGAAGTTATATATATTCTAGTGGATAATCAAACTAACAGTAGCAATTACTATAGATTAATCTGATTGGAAACAGAGGTGAGGAGAGCTCCATCTAGTTAAGTGAAATTCAAGTCTCATATAGCTCAGAGAAAATGGTCTTGACATTTTAAATCTAGTAACTAATGTCTGGACTGACTTAATTTTGTCAATTTCCGTTAGTCTCCATCCCACAGCTTTGTTCTTAAATTCTTGTTCATGTCTGTGGTTCTTTTGGGAAGACATCACTCATCCACCAAAAAAAATTAGTGCTGTTGATCTGGAGATGTGTTCCTTCTTCTTCCACAGTGAAGGATGAATGAGAAGATGTATTCAGAATGACTGAAATACAGTATTACATCAGTCATTTTCATCAAGCACAGGTGGCACATTATTTTATTTTGCTACAGTTTGCCTTTATCAGAACAAGCTCCTTTCAAGAACCTAAGGGATATGACTCTTTAATAAAAACAAATAAATTCACAAATATCTTCTTCTCTTGGAGCATTGCTTTTCAACCTTGGTTTTAGTAGAAACTCCAAAGAAGAAATGAGGGAATTATCTGTCTGCAATATTACTGCTGCATGTAGAAGTCCCTGGAGATTTCAGTGTGTAGGCTGGAGTAACCATTTCTCATTACCATTGTAGATCTTTTAATTCTGAACTTTTAGTGTAAATGCACACCACTGCTAAGGTCACTCTTTTATTAAATAGCTCAGTGATGCAATCTAAGCTCTCACACAATCCAAGGCTAACTGCTTGAAGAACATGGTAAGATCTCCTCTGCACAAATATTGGGCATTTTAAATGTTTATGGTTGTTGACTATTTAAAGCAATAAACTGTGCATAATAGAGAAAAAGAAGCTTTCTGGAAGATTTTTAGTCCAAGTTTTCTTTAAATATAAAGATTTTAAAAATCTGCTTAGGGAGCCTGGTGCAAACTATTTTACTAACCTGACTATAAACTGCTTAAATTTAGACTTTGACTACTCTTTTAGGTATTTTGTTTTGCATATAAAAGTCATAGCAATTGGCTCATTTGCACTTTACAAAGCTTCCTCTGCTCTACTAATAGACACTATAGATAATTTAGGGCAACACTGGCTACATAGACTTGTTGTGTGTTTTCCCCTTGGAAAATAATATTCAAGTTTTCTTATCTTACACTCACCTCATTGCAGATATGGTGATTATATTATGCAGTCAGTATTTCACCTTAAATCTGAAAGCAAGCAATTTTAAATAGGTTAGCAAAACTGCACACAGACATACCATGTATCCTTCCACTTGTGAATGGGAGAAATCATTTAGGTGAATCTAGCATCTTTGAAGTCCTCACATTACTGTTATCTACTTTCTTGAGACCCATAAGACTAGATGGGACTAGAGAAGATCACCTGGACTGTCATCCTGTGTATCAGCTGTTGTGTTCCATCCAATTCTAGCGATGCGTGACCTGGGTAGGGTAATGCAGACAATTCTGAGTAGCACTCTTCTCCTGGTATCATGAGACGGCAGCTTTTCATCTCCTCACCACTTTGTTCCACTGGTTGACCACCCTGACTATTAAAAATGGGTAGTTCATTTCTAGTATGAATTTGCTTTTTAACTGCTAGACACTATTGCTTGTTTCTGTCTTTCTCTACTAGAGTAAAGAGCCCTTAGTATATTCTTTCCCTGAAGGAATCTTATTTACACTAGTTATGTTGTCTCTCACTCAATTCCTTGGTTAACCAAGCAGAGTGAGTTCTCTAAAGCATCCTTTCTGACACTATCCTATCCAATTTTTCAGGAAATCCAAAAGAAGTATTTTCCTGTGGGGGTTTCATTCAGTAAATTAAAGGTGGTCCTCAGTCCCACGGGTCTTGAGTCTTAACACAGGCCAAGAAAGGGATGCAGAGGAAATGCACGGAGCCAGTGGGACATCAGAGCCACCATGACAGGCAGCTATTTCAGAACACGCAGAGAATAATGGTTGACAAGATTTTGTAGGCATTTTGCAGGCATCCTGGAAAAGGAGAGTTTTAATGAGGGACTTGAAGGAGGATAATGATGGAGCTTCACAGATGTTTGCAGGGAGCTTTACCCAAACATAAGTAATTACCTCTGGTAATACTGCCTTTGATGGGTGAAGGGGTTTCAGAGGGTATCTGAATGAGGTAGCTTGGGTACCCTGAGCAGCAGACAGACAGCTCTGGGACAGGAGAGTGCTGCAAACATGCCCAGCCCATACTTGACAGGGTTTTTAAGAGGCAGCAGTGCCATCTCTCTGCCTGGCACTGCCTTGGTACTGGGCAGGTACTCCCTGGAATGCCTGTAAAGGTTATGGATAGTGAAATATGGTAGGATTGCTTTATTTACTTCCCTCTGCATCTAGAAGTTTCTTGATAATGCATTGCCTTTTCCTGGTCATATTTAAGAATGGGAAATAGCATATTGATTTTGTCATGCCAGTGAAGAAATGTGAACCTGTCAATGTCTACATTCACTCCATCCAGCAGGCTGGTCCTCCATTTCTCTGCCAACTGTAATGTGCTTTATTGGAGAGACAGGAAAAAAATTATTTTGGACAATTAATCAACATTCAGTCTGGCTGCAACAGTTCAACAGTATGTAATAAAATGCTTTTTCTTTTTACCCAGAAATGTTCCTTTCTAATTTGAAACTAAACCATTTTGTCAGCGAGCTCTGGGCAGCTACACAACCACGATCATTTCAAGCTGGTATAAAATCTTAAACAAATCTGATTTTAAACTATATTGAGGGAATTAATTTTCTAATGAAATGCTCTGCATTTTGCATTGATCCCTATCCAGTCTATGTCTTTATGTTCAACTGTCATGGCTCGCCACTCACGCTGTCTGCTGATTGTGAATTGTATAAAAATTCAGCCACCAAAACATCAGAGAAGTTTTTAAATTTCATTTAAAGACCTGAGGTTCCTTGTTGCAGGTTGAATTCTTCTCTGATTTCTGCATAAAAATATGATGTATCAAAAATTACTCTTGTCCTTGCTGTGTCTGGGTATCTTTTTTGAGCTGTTGAACTATCTTGTAGACAAGAAGAAATCTTAGGTTTTATCTGCAGAGGGTTAATCTTTGTATTCACATGATTTTCAAACCTAATCTTAAGAGACTCTTGAGACCTCCTCAGTCTTGTTATTTTGAGGATAAAGGACTGGGTCTGAGTCCAAAGTCCACACCAAAAAGCCAAGAGGCAAAGGGAAGACTTTTACAACGGCCAGTGTACTGGCTATAAGAGGCACAGGAAGCAATCAGAGCAAAATATTGCTTTTGGGTACCCCTGCCTTCCCTTGCAACAATCCAAACACAGCCCCTCTTCAAATGGCAGTATTTGTTATATGCATGATTTCCAGCGATCCATCAGAAATAGTCAAGACACTGCCTGTGGCTGTACTGCCACCCTCAGAAGACCTTATGCCTTATATCTTCAGCCAGATATGCCTACATTTGTATGGCATGAAAATTCTACCTTTTATCCTTGTCATTGAATCTTTTATCAGAGCTAAATCTGAATTTGGGGAGATAAGCGGAAAATGCCAGCAGCCCCTACGCTGAAAGATTTGCTTTAAAGATTTAAGCGGAGTTCTGATTTATTGGAAATTGAGGACTGGTCTGTCAGTAAGGATTTCCCAAGGTACCAGTGCATACCTTCCTCACATATACAGTCAAACTTATCTTTCGCTTGAAATCCAAGGTATATTTGCTCAGAGAGAGAACTTTACATTTTGGTCTTATACTGAGTGTTTTTGGCTCCTGGATCTCTCCAGCCTACGTGGCTCCCATGAAATGATGGACTAGAGCCAAATGAGGTAGCAAAAGGCAGGCATGTGAAGCTTTCTAAGGACAAGACAGTAGCACAGACTAGTGAACCATTTCACTTTTAATAGAAGCAGTTTTAAAGCCAGACTGAGCTTTTGAGTATGGGAAAAACAAGAGAAAGGATTTTACCCATCTTAACTTTTCTAGCTATGAAGATTAGATGCTTATTTTTGACTACACCCTCCCTCTGACTCAGAAATAATCACTGTAACTACATAATTTTATCCTTATCTTCTGAGATGCAGAGACTGATGAGAGATAAGGTAAGTAATCTCACTGGCCAATACACAGTCTTCATTTTCTTAAAATAATTAAAGCAATATATTAAAATACAATGAATGTGACTCATTAATAAGAGTGATAATATAATTGTCTCTGCATGACTGTGACACTAATCCAATCATAAATTGATTTCTAGGAGAAAACAAGCAGCTATCGTTACAGTATCTTAGGTCATCAGTTACTTCTAACTTGTATTTTGTTCCTGAGGAGGATTTTCTTGACTGGTATTGCCTAATTATCCTTCAAAATTTTGCCTTTTAGGAGATTGTCATCCCTTTAAATCAAGAACCGCTAACTATTTAAATCAAGGGTCATTATCCTACATTTGGTGATAGAAGAAAACAGTAGAGAGAAACTTTGAACTCTTCCAGCTAGCAGAGACTTAAAGAATGCATTTAGCTTTGGACAAACCACCTCACCTCAGCTGCCACTATCACAAAACTCCCTTTAAGTGTAAATACAGCCAAGTAGAGAAGAACCTGTCCATGTATCCATTTAACATCTCCCAGTTCCTCCCTTCTGTCCCTTCATCCATCATTTTTTGAAGTGATGACACTGCTCACTAACTTGCCTGTTACAAACAGTACACACCAATTAAAACTTCTCACAAATCAAAGTGAACTTGAAGAACATGGGCACTAATGGAAGGATAATGTATAGAAAAGTCTGAAATTGAGAGTTTAGCTAAGGAATTGTATCTCTTTACTTTTAACCAGCTCAGAGGTCTGTTTTCTTTTATTTACATCTTATAAATATTTTACATTGGCTGTGCTTTATTTTCCAGATGTCAGAGTTAGAAATAAACCTAGTTTATTCATGGTGGATTTTGTACTTTTATTTGAAACTGATTCATATTAGACATCTTTAAGTCTAGAGCACATTACCTTTTATCATTCAAATTGAATTTATAAAGCCAAAGGAAGAGATTTCAATGCATTTTGCCTATGCAAACTTAACTGACTGCAAATATAAAAATTGTAATAAGATTTTTTTAAAGTTTTTTTAAATCAAATTCACTTTAGTCAAAAATATATTTAAAAATGAAAGCAAAAGCCTTTACTTTGGCATTTTAAATTATGCTCTTGTTTTCAACCAACTGTGACTTTTCCCAAAGGAAAAGTCCCAGTTTACACTGTATGTAATACTTAAGGCTTCAGAATTTCTGAGACTAGCATGAGTTGAAGAGTCAAGTAGGTATGAATTCTTTCCTTTATGGAGACTAACTTGAAAGAATTTTGTCCCCTTTTTTTGCCACTTTCAGGAGAGTCTTTTTCCTCTCTACTTTTATCCAGAAGAAAAAGATCCTTGAAAACCCCAATAAGGAGGATGCCAGCAGCAAGATAGAAAGCAAAACAAAGTGTGAAAACTGTATAAAAAAGCAAAACAGCAGAGAAACCTTATTCTTTACTTCACTTAGCAGGAAATTAAGCCTGGAGTGTTAGGCTGCATTTGCTACACTCAGTCCCATCCCCTAGGTTTCATCAACACTTGGTCAGGGTGCAAAGCAAGAGGAAATGAAAGAAACCACAAAGAAAATACTACAGTAGAGAGTTACCACTTCCCTACAGAGGATGACTAGTTAGTTAAGCTGATGATGACAAGACTGCAAAGTTTGTGTACAGATCCCTCACATTTCTTCCCAAAAGAAGGGAAAGAACTGCTAATATTGCTATAAGTGGCTTCCCATCCCCCCAGTAAAGTATGTAACATTGCAAATCTTCTTCTTGGAAAATTTGTTTTTTCCAGGAGGATATCATTTTACAAAATGCAGTCAAGAATTTGAAATTCACAAACCAATGTTCGCAAAATCACACTCTTATTGTGCGCTCTGATATAGGGCTGTATGAGGGATAAAATTAATATACTTCATTTGTAGATAGGAAAAAATATATTTATTTTTCAGCTTCTTTCATACAGCACTTAAAATTCTTGCCTACTGAAAGACTTCCACTTCCTCAGATATTTTTAGTTTAAAATGTACTATGTGCTCACTGGGGAAAAATTGCACAGTCTAATAGATCTTGCTCTATTCAGTTCTCATATTCTCCTTTCTATATTGACAACTCAATATGCATATATTTTGTTGTTTCTTTATATGGACTCTCTTGTTACATTACTATTCTTTCTACCTGTATTTCAAAACTCTCAGAAAACAAATTCTTGAGAAAAAACAATTTGCTAAGATAAAATTCAACTTCCATTTTCAAAGACTGCTTTTATCATTCTTCACTGTTACAAAATTTGCTATTTTTTTTTAAACATCCATATGATTTGGTAATTTTTATGCTGGCAGTTCACAGGCTGTATAAATCTGTGAGATAATTGTAGAATAAATGATATAATTGCATATAATATCACTCCACATTCTGTATACATCTGTAGCTAAAACTTACAATATAATTATACACACATAAATGTTTAGTTATCTAGCAATTATAGCATAATTGTTACAGTTTCTTGCATGGAAGATGTATGGAAGAATGTTTTGGTACTTTCAGCACTGTAAATCTCTCTTTATGTGAATTATCTATGTTTGGGAGTTTTGAATTAAAAAAGATGATAACCTCACGAAGAGGCAACTGGCAGTAAACGTCATCAAAGTGTGTAAGGGAGAAGTCAATGTGTCAAGAGGAGGTTTCCAGGCTCTTTTCAGTGGTGCCTAGCAATAGGAGAAGAGGCAATGGGCATGAAGCACAGGAAGTTCCACCTGAATATGAGGAAGAACATCTTTACTGTGTGAGTGACTGAGCACTGGAACAAAATGCCCAGAGAGGTTGTCTGGATGCAGTCCTGTGCCATCTGTTCTGGTATGACCCTGCTTGAGCAGGGAAGCTGGACCAGATGACCAACTGTGGTCCTTCCAGCTGGACCCATTCTGTAATTCTGTGATAACTATTTAACCCACACTGGTCATCTTTTTTTTTTTTTTTTAATTGTCCCCTACATCTATATTGTGAATGCAAATTAGGTTGGTTTTAAGCTTGTAGTTAAGAAAAATCCTACCTTCAAAATAGTTAGGATAAAGGTACTCACTAAAGTTATTTTCTTCAAACTAAATTCATTCCAATGAACAGCAAATATTTGTCAAACAATTTCATTGGAATCAATTTAAGTAACATCTCCTTACCATAGAAGGTTGCAAAATTACACTTTCTCATAATTTTTGCTTTGCATTCACTCCTTTGTCCGTTAATACTAATATAAATATATATAAAAGTATTTCTTGCATCATAAAGCTATCTTGATATTAGTCAGTAAAGTGTGCTTCTGTAAAGAAATATGATTTTTCATTTGTCCTAACTAAACTCCAGTTTTCTCTCTTAACATGTTGCTGAGGCCAAGATATTGGGGCTGATCTTACAAGCATTCTCCTCATCACCAGAAGACAAAGTTCTGAAATTCCTCAAACAAGGAGGGGATTGAAATAAAGTCTCTCTGGAGCTTTGTGGCTTTTCTCAGTCAGTTTAACAGAGTAGTATTAAAAAGAGGCAGCTGTACCACCGCCTGCAGATATAACATTAAAAGAAAACAGTGTGTCCATGTTATCATTACCTACAAATTAACTGTAACTGCATTAGACATTTACTAGATTTGGCTAGTAAACAGTGTAGATATATTTAAAAGGTCGTGACAATATTCTAAAAATTCAGCCAAGTTATTAAATCAGATCTAGATGCTTGAGAAATCCTTAGTATTTTGGGGACACATAATATTTGACCAAGTATACTCATATATACTCAGAGTACATAATTTCTAAGACAGAGTTCTCTTCAATCACTGTCTATAATTATAGCATAGTATCAGGAGTAAAGGTTAGAAAAAAGAGTGACTTGAGAAACATTGCAATAGAAGAGGAATAATTGGACAATGTGGAGCGTGAATTTTACAATCTAAAGAGCCTGAAACTCTCCAGGACTATAGCAGATGACTGAAAATGTTCAAGCAAGATAATTTTATCTTTATGAAGCCAAGAGGAAACACTGAAAAGAAAAATGGGATAAGACAGGTTTTCTCATTTTAACATTGCAGAATATGAACTTAATTTAAAAATCAACAGTTGAATGAGAAAGGCCAAGCTGGTTAACATATTATGTTACTGAAATTTAGCAAGCATTTTAATTTAAGAAGTGGATTCATGTAGTACATATTTGAGAGTGTTAAGACAAAGAGACTCTTCTGAAATCTTCAACATATCCTTAACCTCAGATTAGAATATGACAGGTATCAGATGCCTGTCAAAACCTGTAAGAAATGCACAACTAAGAAAAAAAAGAGCATTGGATTTATATCTTGGATTAGATTTAGAAAAAATTATGATGATGCCAGGCTGCATGAGAAAGAGATAAGCTTATAATATTGGGGTGGGGCAGGGGAAATTTCTTGCCACTATGTCTCAGACCGGAGAAGTGACCAGAGCACATCAAAAACCTAAAAAGATGTCAATACAAAACCTAATGAAGACAAGAGAACAAGAAGCATAATGAAATAAAATACAGCCTTTCAGAAGAACATTATATTCAAGGAAAGCTAAAATTTGATATATAAAATCTGAAACTTCCTAAGGAAAAACAAAATCACTTTTAAAAAAGAAGTGAGAATAGGGGATATTTCAACACCCTTTGGTTACTGTGAAAATGAGAGAACTCATTCCATATGTTTTTGTTTCTTAACACAAGTTAATGTCACATCTAAAAATGCAGAAAATATTTGAAAGTTAAAACAGTCTTATTTACAGGTGTGGGCAAGAAACATTCAGATAAGTCAAAAGATGAATGCTCCCTATTGAGGGAAAATAAAGGCAAAACAAAATCTTGAAAAGACAGAGTTTGAACCGTTGTAGAGGTGGAACACACATTGCAGGGCTGGAAGTGTATCAGACCTTAAATCTCACTGGGAGGGATTGTAGTGCAGAGGCAGAAGGATGAGATGAAAAGTCGAAACGACAAAGTAGGACTAAGTGGAACTACAGAATAGTAAAGGTGTTACAACAGAGTTTAGGGGTGAGGTAGCCACAAAAGCAGAGCCACTGCACCCCATCCAACACAACTGAAAATTTATTTACTAACCAGGATGACTGTAGTGGTGAGTAGCAGCTTCTGTTCAACAACCCACCCCTCTCCTACACCTGCTGTACAGATACATGCCCAGCAGCCACCGCCTCTGCTCCAGCTTGAGAGTCATGGTGCTCTCGGGGCAGCAGGACTCCTCACAGATGGACAAAGTGCCTGAGCCCTGGCTGGTGTCCTGGATTTCACACAGTGCTTTCACCTTGGACTTAGCCCTCTGCAGTGTGCTGGGCTCCTGGGAAGGTCTCCTATCAAGGAGCTTTACCTCTTTATTGCTTTTTAACTTAGATGATCAGGCGAACTTTCCAAAGGCCTTGTCAGACTGTCACCCCAGGACAAACACCTTTGAATTTCTCTGTATATAAACCCACCTAGCTGTTTCTACATGGCTTTCTCTTGCCTTCTGACATGCCACCCTAAATGTATTACAAAGATGAAGAGTTCTTAGGAACAACTTTGTGTTTCTTAGTTTCTTCCCCGTGCACACCTACTACGTTAAAGGTGGGCAGATGTAGTTCTGACTTCCAAATAAGGCTCCCCTATTATTTGTATTTTCCCAGAACATGCCATAATCACCTAATATTACATAAGAGCTGAGCAGATTGCTCGAGGTCTCACTTAAGGGATTCATGCTTTCAGGTAGGCTTTGATACATGACAAAAAGGAAAAAAAACCAAATTCTTGACAAGCTGAGAAGTTATATAAATAAAATGCTAGTATAATAGTGACAGTTTGAAAAAATGGCATTCACATCAGAATGAGACTCAGAAATGTTATACATATTGCATATAGGAACAAGGAAACTTTATAAATCATCCACAGTTCAAATAGGCCTTTTTCTATGTGCTTGAAAATACATATTGATTTTGGATTATGATTCCCACTTAGCTGAAGAATAAAGAACAAAAAAACCGCCGCTATTATAAATTTGATTCCATGTACAAATCAATATTTGCAAGATATGACACAAGCCACAGTAAGGACGTGTAAGAAACAAGTTTTAAAAATTTGCAAAAATTTATTATTTTTGGTATACTTTTCCAGGTCCAAGACAGACACAGTCAAATCATAAAAAAAAAGACTATCAAAATAATTTGAAGGATTTTTAAAAGCTTGCTCTACTAGTTTGTTCTGCACTGGGTCCTGGTAGATTATAGGACAATACCTATTGAATCTAAATTTTTAATGGCCTTATGTTATTTAGAAAATGAAAGGAAAGTTTTAGATAAATGCTATTAAAAGTAGGAGTATTGTCAATTCCCTTTAAGCATAATGAAAAGAGCAAACAGAGAATGCCAGTAGGTTAAATCTGCAATGGCATAGCCATCTAACAATACAAACTCAAACATCTAAAATCTGGACCTTTTCCCCATGAAGACTCTTCTTTTTTGTTAAAAAGGTTAAACGCCAGTGACTGATACAAGAGTAAAATGTGAAAAACAGAGCCAGCGTGAAGTTCAGGCAGAAGAGTAGCTTGAGGACCAGGTTTTACCAAAGGAAAGTTCTAAATAGAGCAATGCAGGGACTGAGAACAGCTCTGTGCAGCCTGCAATATGTGCAGCACATCAGAGATCTCAAAGATATAAGGTACCATCCAAAGACTGACTGAAAATACAGGTGCATATTGTATTATATATTATTTATACGCTGCATACATGTTAGATGTGTGCATTTCTTTCCTCTATAAGTAGTGCCTTTTTTTAAATTTTCTGCAATATAGCAATTTTTCACAATTAATATAAAATCAAATAAATTAAAAATTAAATATAATTATTTTATTGTAACTACAATAAAATAATTAAAGAGATTCAAAATAGGTGTCAAAAATACACAGAGCAGAAATTCAGATCCCTGAAATAATTGTCAGGCTGCTTCTAAATGGAACTGAAGAGATACATCACAACAATAAAACCCTGCCAGCAACCATGATGTGCAACAATCATCTCCAAGAATTTGTCTTCACAACACACCACCTCCTAGAGATGAGATTAAGCAAAGAAAAGGTGACATGAATGGACAAAAATGGAGAGAAAGGCTGATGTAAGAGCAAATGCAAAACTTTTTATTTGTTCAGTTGCTGTAGATGAAGCCCTGAACTTCTGGCTTTGAGCATTTTGATGCTAAAACAGAGACTGAAAATCTAACTTTCAGAATTCATGGACCTTCAACCAGTACTTGCTAACTGAGGTTCTTCAGGTCACTCCAGAGAAGCCCACCTTTCCCAGTGTATATAGAAGGTGCTGAAAAGCCTGATGATTTTAAAGTTTTAAGCTAAGCATAGAGCAAGCTGTGCATCATGTCCTTAGCTACTGAATTATTTTTCAGTAGTACTGAACTCACAGTTGAAGATACCAAGAGTTTGGAAACTCCAAGTAGTATAAATTATCCACTGACAAGCTCAGGTTTAGTTAAAGTATAAGCAAGGGTACTATGTACAAAGCTGGATCTATAGGGGATCTTCAGCTTTATACACTGTTACTTCCTGAAAGTAAGGACCATTCAAATATCCGTACACAAAGTGAGAGCTTTTTAATCCTATAAAAAGCTCCATTATAAGGCCTAAAATTGTTCAGAAATGTTTTTCATTTAAGCAAATTCTAATGGCTGTCACTATGATTTAAGTTCTTCTACAGAATCTCTCACATAATATATGCCTGCATAAATTACTGTGGACCTAATTTTAGATAAAATGCGTTAGCAAATATTCAATAAATGCATGCGTAAGCAAAGAAAAGCAAAACAGGTATTTAGCATTTGTGACTGGTGTTATCTTTCCAAAATATTTGCATAAAAGTACATTGGGTTTGTTAATTAGGTTCCATACTAAAAATGAATGTTCAGTCATCATCTCTCTAAAAGGTTTGTCATTGTATTACCACCAGCTAAAAGAACAACCTAATGCCAATCAATGCCAGATGCATTTCTTTATAAAACATTTTCTTATCCCTCGGCTGGTAGGTAGGAGGAGAATCTTCAGGATGAACATATATTTAAGCCAAGATTACTTTGTTGCTGGAAAAAAAAATCAAATTAGAAAGATGCTCTGTTAGAAAAAGCTATAGAAAATGCCATAGTGAGATGTATTGCAATTCTACTTGTGAGGTCTGCTTTTCTTTTTGCTAATAAAACTTTTGAGGGGATTTTTCCATGAAAACTGTGTTTTTCAGTCTGTCCTGTTAACTTAAAAATTGCAGCAAAAATAAAATATCCTGGCAATAAATCTTTTAATCTGAGAATGGAGAGGAAAAACTAAGCAAGTGCAAGTACCATTGAACTCTGAGATTTTTGCACACTTACAGGTTCCCTGCACTGTCACCCTGAGTTAGCAGATCAAATATTCAGCCTAAGGCTCCTACGGCATAGGACAAGTTCCTGGACCAAGTACATATATCCTAACAGGTGACTGTAAAGGTCTCTTTGCTTTAGTTAAGTTATCTGTGACTGGGTCACAGATATTATTCCCCTTATTTTCACTGTCAGTTTAATTTCATACTTTATTCAGTCAGAACCATAAGAATCAGATAATTTCTACTGGAAATCACACAACATCCAGCTTTATCTAACTTTCACTAACTCCTGAAAATGGGTTTGTAGAACTATCATTCTTCTTCACCAAATCCCTTTGAAATCAATGGGATTTTCAGAGCAAAGTGACTGACAGATGGGGCCCTTAATCGATAGAGAGGAGTAATTTTGACTACAGATTAAAGTACAAACATCACATGTCATAAGGTAAACAATATGTAATACTCTGCAGAAGACATTTTTTCTAAGTATTAAATGTACCTAAAAATCAATGAAAATAAATAAAACAACCTGCTCTAAATAAGCAATAGCAGCATTACTATCTAAGCCATGTCTTTCATTTGGCTGAGCTGAGCTACAATTCAGCTCACATTCTACAAACACAGATGGGTCACAGGAATGACACAAACCTCGCCTTGTAACTCCTTATCATGAGCTGGCTTCTGATCATTATCAATTTAAGTCTACTGAAAGCTGCTGTGATTCTTGTTGTCAGTAACAGCACAGCTTCAAGTGGCAGCTCTGGATCAGCAAGGCTGGTGGAAGATGTGTCTGTGGCCTTTCAGCCTGTCTTGCAATGACAGCAATGGACAAGGAGGGAAATGGCTCAGCAAGGGACAAGTGGACACTGCACTAAAAGAAGATTGGTTTTATCCATACTTTGTTGTCACAGTGCCTCTGAAAATATCCCTGGTGCCAGATGGTATCTCAACAATACTGTCTTTCCTTTTAATCATCCTCCTGGGTGCCCTGAGTGCAGTCCAGTGGGGATGCAGCAGAAATGCTCTCACTGAAAAAATACCTCTAGTAATGTAGACGACCAGCAACAGCAACAACCTTACTTGGGGTAGATGGGCTCAGGCAACTCATACCCCACAATGCCATGGGGAATGTCATGTCCCAGTGACTCTCTCATGGATCCTCCAGAGCTATAAAAGCCATATCCAAATTCATCACATCTGATCAAAGGTCCTCTGGGCTGACCAGTCTTCTGTAGTCTCCCAGCTTGAAAAAATATTGCTTGCACATATTGAAAGATACAATTTATAGCAACTGGTAGTCATCCAGTTGGAAATTCCCATTCCACCACAATAGGAATGGAGATCCCACCTCTGGGTGATCAGTGATGTACGGCTTGTTTTCTACAAATAGAAAGATGTCAAATTTGCAAAAAGCAGCCTGTTGTTCTTTATTTTATTTTGTTAATAAAACATTGAGACTAATGAGGAATATTGCCTCTCACACATAGATTTACCATGTTTATAGTGGACCAGAAAGCGTGCCTCCTGGGTACATTACATCTCTACACTATTTCCCAAGGATATATATCAGGTTGTACAAATATTGTTCAGCTGCACAAACCCTCCAATTACAGGAATCATTTGCTTGTGAATTTCAGTCTGCTGTGCAATGATTTGTAGAAAACATTTTTCCAAGCTCCTGGGAGACAGCACTACCAACTTCCAGATCAAGGTCAGCTGTCCCTGCCAGACCGATGGAAGCTCCTCACAGTACAATCAAAGTAGTCTTTCACTTCTTGGAAATAGCTGACATGTGAGTTGGAATAAACCCGTGATCCCACCAAGCAAGTAAGTGATGTGCATCCATAATGCTGTAGCCTACAGAAGTGTGAGTGCATGTTCAGTGTCCCTGATCCTTGATCCAAGCCTTGGGAATTTCAGAGAAAATCTCATTTCAGACTGTGAAAGATGGGGAGCTGAAGCAACTGGGACTGTCACCTTGACTAAGCTTTGGAATAAAGTTATAGGAGCAGCAGAGAATGCTGGCACATACTTTTTATGGAGTTCTGTGTTCTATATATGCAAGGATTGCACATGGAACAGAAAAAGAGGAGGAAATATAAGTAATATTTGGTTTGCGGATCAAAGTCATTCTTCAGAGGTTGCTTCTCCTGGAAGTAAGCATAACTAAAGTTTTCCATGAGCGTGCCAGCAGCCTGCAATGCAGGTGCTGGTGGGAATTTCTAGGCCGGGTGCTTTCCCAAGGGAGGCCTCAGGGAACAACATAAGGGCAGTATGGCACCCATGTTCAATCCCACCTGCACAGGAGCTAATCAAGACACTTCATGATCTATGTGTGCTGGTGCCACAGAACACTTCACTCTCAGCATAGCCATAGGGAGAGGACCATAATAAGCACTCATATAAGAAAAGACTTCCTCTGACGAGCTGATCAGATCCCCCTTGGGTACTTGGGGTCTAATTCATCACTCCCTGCTGCTCTACCTTTGTAACAGAGCAGCTTTAGTTTAAAACAAATTAATTCCACATGGAAAACCAGTGCAATACAGAAATCAATCAAGTGCTCTGTATTTACATAAAGACCAATATCCTCAGCTAACACAAACTGGAGTGATTCTGCTGAAGCCAGTGGAGTTGCACTGATTTACACTAGCTCAGGCTCTGCTCTAATATTTTAGAAATAATGATCTAAAGCCTCAGATAACCTATGCCAGAACAACTCGGTCAGATTTATACATAGGCTGAGGACATGACCTTTTATTGAAATGAGTATGTTAGAATTCCCCTTTGGTTTGTTTAAAACATTGAAAAACAGTAACCAGGTTGTTGATTGGTATGCCCTAACCCAGAGGCACAGTAGTTCAGATGCTGCATGCTACATGGCTGCAGTTTTTATGCCATCACTGCAAAAGTATTTCAGAGCAGTGACAGAATGGGTAGTAAGGAGGTAAATCTGCCCTATGGCAATCCTTC
This sequence comes from Ploceus nigricollis, assembly GCA_013399945.1. Classification (NCBI taxonomy): domain Eukaryota; kingdom Metazoa; phylum Chordata; class Aves; order Passeriformes; family Ploceidae; genus Ploceus; species Ploceus nigricollis. The sequence continues at coordinate 1,112,624 of VXBC01009753.1, forward strand.
ATCACATACACATCTCTCGCTTGTCCAAATTTCAGAGTGAATACTGCACATGGTTTTGCCCTCTGGAGCATGAGATTCCCTTTTTGTTGGTTTGTTTTTCCCTGTAGCTTCAATAAGTGTTTCTTATGGCTCAGGTGCTTAATAGAAGATAGGGAAAAAGAAATGTGCAAATATGGAATTGAAGGTTCAGTGACATTCATAAGCTTTTGACATTTTTGATGTCTCTTTGTCAGGTTAGTTTCTGAGCAGAAGATACTTTATGGCGTAAGCAGACTCACAAGCACTTTTTCAAATGCTGTAGGTGAACAGCATTTGCATGGAAATGGAAGAATTATTTATCAACTATCCAGACCATTTTTTTCCACTCTTTACTCCTTAAATCTCTATGTGTTGTGATGGCTGTTATTACTGAATTAGTGCATTGTCTTAACACTACAGAAACTTTATCCATGTTTAGAAATAGCATACAATCTCCGGCGTACTATCTGCAAAAGTTCGTGCATGAGGATAAATTAAGACTGTAGAATCATGGAATCAAAAAATGTTTTGGAAGGTACCTTTAAAGGCCCTCTAGTCTAATCCCCTGCAATGACCAGGGACATCTTCACCTGGATAAGGTTGCTCAGAGCCCCATCCAGCCTGATCTTGAATGTTTCCAGGGATGGTACATCTACCATGTCTGGGCAAACTGTTCCAGTGTTCTACCACACTCACTGAAAAAAAGTCTTTGTTATATCTAGTCTTTACTTTAAAATTAAATAACTGATAACACAGTTTGATTCTTTTGAACTCAATGAGATTACTTATATGAGTAAATTAACTCATAAATTAAAGGTGTTTGCAGGTATTTCACTTTAATCTCAAAAGTGAAATGCTGACCTGTTAAAGTCAAATAAAATATTTGAAACATTGATTTTCATTATAATTTTAGCCCAATGGCAACAAACAGATGGGTAGGTACAGATGACAGAAGTGCTAAACAAAGTATATTAAAAAGGCAATAAGACAACAAATTCAGTCATTCGGCTGAGGCATATGATTGTCATGATTATCCAGTTAAATTCAGTTAAATGTTCCACTGTGGTTTTCCTTCTTAGGTAAATATGCACTGCAGCAGAACAATAGGAGAAGATGCAGAAGGCAGAAGAGTCCATAGTAAGGACTTTTTGGGTCCACCATATAACAGGGATTTCTAAGAACACCTGCAGTCAGTAAGAAGTCAATGCCAATAAAACCTGTACAAGGAAGGAATTCTAAGAATAAAAAAGCATGTCCAAAACAACTTAAAAAATTACTTAAAATGAGCAATTAACAGCAAGGACCTTGCTTATGTATGTCAGGGAAATTATAGTCACTCTGCCAGTTTCAGTCAAACTGTACTGATTAATCAACAGAGGAGCAACCTAATGGTCCAAAAAATTTAATTTTTTCCTGGCTCTGAGGGATGTATTTGAACGATTGTTTTAGTACCTAGGATTTTTGATGCATTTGAAATCAGAGTTGACAGAAAAGAGCTGGAAGATGTTTTTGGAAGAATTAGTAACACAGTCCATATTTTGATTCCATAAAATTCAAGAAGCTTAAAAATCAAGTACAGTACCTCTTATTTTTGTTCTCAGGAGAAGAAATAGACAAGGCATTAAAATCTCAAATCTCTGAAGCTGATGAATGTCTGTCCTGTCCTCACAGTATGACCTAACTTTGCATATCTACACTTCATGCTTAAGTGTAAACTGGTAGCAATTTTATCTATATTGCATCTGCATAATGTAAAACTGTGATTGCCGCATGTTGCATTCCAATTTATCTTGATTCAGTGAGACACAACATATGGCCATATTACACATTAACTTCTGCAAAATTATGCTACTGGGAAGATACATTGCTTGAGAATTGTTAGTGTCCCATCACAGTCCACCACAAGTCATATCAAATACCTTATGCCTGACGCTTTGACATACAGATGGATCTTGGTATCAGCTTGCAATCCATTTGTTAATCAAGCCATATTAGCCATGAGAGGTCTGCAGTAGGTTTTGCTGTATACTACTAGAGGTTGCAATGGGAGAAAGGAATCTTCAAAAATATAAAAGGAAAGCTACAAACAACAAAGAAAATTGTTGCAATATGCACATTTTTAAGTATTTCATTCTCCTTTTTTCTCTTTTCACAGTGCTTGTGTGTATATTTTTCTTTTTTCTCTCTCTAGTTGGTGTCACCTTAGTTTTAAATTATTGTTTCCTTCCTGCCTTTGCAGCTTTCCCAAGTAGACTGTAAATCAAAAGAAGACCAGGCTGAACTCTTCCCCTCTTTAAACCCAAAAGCCACTAAGTGCAGAGTTTCAATTACAAGCACTTTGCTACAGCCTTCAATCCAGTCCCACTGCAAGTATTTTTACCAAGAGAAGTTTGTTATTAAGGGTAGGAATATGCCTCTAATCACTTTATGGAAGCATGTTGTTGACACTAACAAGGTCTTCATCTAGAGACCTTAGAGTTTTCAAAGATAAGCTGAAGTTTTGAACCTGAAAAAAACATGCTTTTCCCTGGTAGAAGTGTTAGGAGAGACAGCCCTGTGAGTCATGACTTAGCATGGCCTTGCTGTGCTGCCTGTGCTGTGCACAGCTTATTGGTGGAGGAAAAGCCTCAACTCTATATAAAATAATCCTCCCCCAAACCCTGCAGTTATAATGAAGTGAGGAAGGTAAATAAAAGGAAAAAAGTGGATCAGTATACCAAAATCAAAAATACTGCTGCCCATCACCATGGAAATAGTAGAAAAAAGTATATGTGAAAAAATTTAAGAAATACTTTATTTGATTATCTTTTTGATGGAGTATTTATGCAATAAAAATATGTAATAACCAAAAAAATCACTCAAGGTATTATATTTTGTAAGAAAGAAAAATAATTTTAATTGATGTCAATCTTATATGGTTGTTTTATATTGATATGCATGGGCATGTCATTTTCTGCTCTTAATGAGTGTAACCTAAAGTTTACTTCAAGTTAGGACAAAAAAGAAACAATCATGTCTTTTCCCAATGCTAGTTTACTACATTTAAAGTATGTTTCACTTACATGACTAGTAGAAAACTACATTCTTTACCCTAATAAGCACTAGTTTTTGTGTAATTAAAACTGTCCAGATTTTGAATCTTAGTCATATCATGCCTCTAGCACAAACCAGAGCTCCAGTCCTGGAAACATATGCCCATACATCACTTTACATAACCTCACATATGTCTAAATTTAAACAGCAAATCTGTGCCACTGAGCACAATTTTTCTGAGAGAAAGACGAAAATTGTTCATCAGTGTTTGGGGGAACCATGGATTCCTAAGGATGAGTCCAAGAACAATTCAACAATAAATGTAAGACATATAAAAAGTAGAACAGTATTTTTAGAAAAGCATGCCTGAGCTTTTGAGCAAACACAGGCTCACAGAATCTTATCTCATAAAGCATTCCTGACAAAGATCATCCAACAGCATTAGGTAGAGGAGTCTGCAGGAATGAAGTGCTGTGATTACAAAAAGAAGAGGAAGAAAAGAATAAGATGGGACAAAAGAAACATCTTATGTGTGGCAAATTGTTTGGAAGCAAGCCATCTTTTTCTTGCTGTCACCACTAGAATAAATTCAAGATGCTTTAATCTGTAATGGTGTTTTCAAGTCTGCAAAAAAGCGTTTCCCCACATAGTTTCGAAAATTATTGTATAGGAAAAAAATTGAGAAAACAGCAACAAAACAATTATAACTGTTCAGTTTGCATTGACAAATAAAAACTATCTAATTGCCATCATTGAGTTTGATCAGTACAGAGGCTTTTGAAACAAAGAGAACCAGTTTTGCCACTGGTGAATGCTGGCTGTGAAATCCTACTTGCCATTCTCTACTCCTCTCTCCAGGGTTATAGCCAGATGATTTATTTATGCACAGCTTGTTTGGACAATTGCAGGTGCTGTGCTGTGAAAAATTACCGGTAAACATTTGGGGGTTAAATTATGGACATCTCCTTTAAAGTACCTTAGACATAGTTATCTTTGTGTCTGCTGATTTTCAAAGCTACAGAGGCCTTCTGATGAGTGTTGTGGGAAGTCCTATTTTCACCCTATTTCCATCTCTAGCATTCTTTTGTGTTTGGGACAACAAACTGTCTTATGTCAAGACAGCATACCTGGAGAGACATGTCCTTCTGCAAAGTGTATTACCTCCTCTTAGGTCAGCAGTAGCCAAAAACCTTTAGCATCCAAAGGTTTTGTAGGGATTAATAAGAAAGAAATCTGTATCTCAGAGTCAAATCCTAAAAGATGGCTATCCGCACAATAAAAGTCATTGATCCTGAATATCCTTTAGTAGCTGAGATAGTTTAGCATAGATAGTTTATTTTTTTTCAATATACCTGTTTCATCTGTCAGTACTATTGTGATTATTGTTTTCATGAGCCAGATACATCTCAAAATAGAAGATAAAGAAATGTGCTGAATGTGTCCCATCATTAGAAACAACAAAACATTTTTGTAGATGCGTTCACAGCTACCTACATCCATCTATTATAGGTTTGAGAGTTTGCTCACATTCCTGTTGGTTTTTTTTCTGTCCTAGATGAACAGTGATTCTGAGAAGGCTTCAAAAAAATTTTTAAAAAAGCTTAAAATTCCCTCAGAAAGAAAAAGAAAGAAAAAGTTAATTGTGCCCATTGAGTGACTTTGATTTGAATATTTAATTTGGAATACAATGATTCAGATAGAGGCATTTGTCTTTAAAAGTCTTGGGTCCCATTCATTTTGACATTATTCATGCTTCCCTCCATTCTCTTAGATCATGCAATGTTTCACACTTAACAATGAAAACTGTACTGCACAGAACATTAAGTTGCTTATTTTCTATTAGGTGTATTGCTTCTCTTTCAGCTGTGAAATGTTACACTCTATTTCTTCACATGGATGGAATAGATGCCATGAGGAGGAAAATATTGACTCTTATCTCTGCAAATATGTTTTGAAATATGATGCCTTTGACAAATGTAGAACTGAACCAAAATAATGATTCTCAAAAAAAGCTAGAAGCTCAATGTCACAGATCGCTACTAAAATTAGAAGCTTTATTCTTAGATTTGTGCAAAATATGCACCATAAAGTTGTTGCAAAACTAGGCTTAAAAACTTACTTATTTAACAGTATTGTGCTGTACTACCATTAAGGTTCCTGAAGATCAGAACTGACAAACATATAGGTTGTTTGCTAAAACTCTGAAAAAGTCTACTTCAGTGCAGTGAGAGTAAAACTCTAATATTGGGCATATTGTACTATTGTATGGCTAAATGAAAAAAGTCTGTAGCTAACAGTTCAACATGTTTCCTGGAAATTTCATTGGATGGTGAAAAACTCAGTCCTTAGTTTTTAAATGCATTGGTCAAAAGTAGCCCCATGTTGAGATCACACTTTTGGCTGTTGCTTCATACCTCATCTTATAATATCACAATTGGATGTAGTGTACTAGTGTAGTGTACTCCAGTGAGTACTTGGATATGTGTACTTGGCACATCCAAAATATCTGGAGCTATCTACAAGGCTTAGATACAATAATTCTTAGCTATCTCCAGTTTAAAAATAGTGCCACTCCAATCACCCCCCTGCTTCTGAAAATTTATTTTAACCTAATGATTTATGTTAGAATGATTGCCTGTGAAAACTGCTGAGCAGTAGCTTCCACAAGTTATTTCAAGTATCTTGCAAAAATCATCACTAAATGTAAAAGATGATTACCACAAATTGTGACTTAATGATAGCCTGTCTTCAGAGCAGAAACAAAACAGGGTTTATATGGGTGGTTCTGTCTTACAATTGTTTATACTTACAATTTTTCAATATATTTACATGGCGCAATAAAAATGAAACGACTTACTGCAGTGTTCAATTTTGATTAAAGACATGGTGATTGTCATGAAATAGGAGTAACCTGAAATCAAAATGACCCTTTCAAAAGACTGTGACTCTTCAGATAAAGGTTTTGTTTGCATCCCTACTTTTCACTCTAAATCTCAGTACTTTATTCTTAGCCTTCATAAAAGGACCTCTTTTGAGTAAAGCGATACCCACCATCATTTATTGGTGATTTGTAATCCAGGAACTTTTTCAAAATTTCTTTTTTTCATATAGAACTGACCTGAATGGAATGAAACTTCTGTTTCACAATGGCTGAAGTTTTTGATCTCTGTTTTCCTTCCTGACTCTAATAAAAATCAATTCTGTAAATATTTTTAGAAAAAATTGAGTTATTCAGACTGTCTCCTTGATTTAGTTCTTGACAATTCTTTATTTCTTTATCATTTGTCTATTGCTCATCACTTTGAACTGATACAAAGAATTTCACAAAATCTTCAGCTAAAATCCTTTTCAAAATAACTGTGTTGCTGCAAAACTTCATATTGCTATTCTTTTCCCATCCTCCACCTCCACCCTGTCCCCAAGAATAAATATTCTACTAAAGAATAGAGCTGGCCAGAATTTTTGGGTGAATTATTTAATTCCAGTAAAAGACAGAGTATTGAACATGAACATTTTTGATATTGAAGAGAAAATTAATTATTTTTATATTCATACAGTATTTTATGAGACAAGTGTCTATACTTAAACCAGCTTAACTGAAGATTTTACAGATTTTCAGTTGATTTCCTTCACACAAAATGTACCCAGAAGTCAATACTAGGGGAAATGCCTTTCAGCATTTTCATTAATCACTTGGAGGATGGGACAGAGTACATCCTCAACAAGTTTGCAGGTGTTTCAAAACTGGGAATGACTGATATACCAAAGGGTTGTGCTGTCATCTAGAATGACTTCAAAAGGCTAAAGAAATGGGCTGACAGAAACCTCATTAAATTCATCGAGGAGAAGTGTGAAGCCCTGCACCTGAACAGGAATAACTCCACGTACCGGAACAGGCTGGGGACAGGAAGGCAATTGAAAGGAACTTTGAACACAAAACCCTGGGATTCCTAGCGGACACCAAGCTGACCATGACCCAGTGGTGCACATAAGTGTCAAAGAAGGCAAACAGCCTCCTGGACCCCATTAAGGGGAACATTGCCAGCAGACTGAGGGAGGTGATCACTCTACTCTCATCAGCCCTGGTGAGATGCATCTGGAATACTGAGTTCAGACCTGAGCTCCTCAGTACATGAGAAATATGGACCTATTGGAGAGACACTAGTAAAGGGCCTTTAGGATGACTAAGGGATGGGATCATCTCTCCTGTGAGGAAATGCAGAGAGAACCAGGACTCTTTAGCCCGGAGAAGAGAAGGCTCAGAGGGATCATATCAATATGTGTAAATCCTGATGTTGGTGAGTAAATTATACACAGCCAGACTCTTCCCAGTGGTGCCCAGTGACAGGAGGCAATGGTCACAAACTGAAATATGGGGAATTCCATTTAAACATAACAAGAAATTCTTTCTCTCATATGGTGGTTGAACACTGGCACAGATTTCCCACAGAGGTTGTGGAATCTCCAGCCTTGGAGATATTCAAACACTGACCAGACCCTGTTCTGAGCACCCTGCTCTAAATGCTTCATCTTTCAGTAGAGGGGTTGATCTCCAGAGCTCCCATCCAACCTCATCCATTGCATTGTTCCATGAAAGTGAACCATGTTTTGTGTCCAATGCAGTCAGCTGTGTGAATATCTCCCAACAAAAGTAAAACCTGCAAACAAAGCCCTCTTTCTTTTCATATTGACTTTTGTCTGTTTTCCCAGCTGATCTTCAAAATTGTACTCTTTGTTGGAGATTCAGTTGATGAGTGTTACCTCCCGTGAATCAAGTGCATGTGGTTTTTCCTAAGTGACAGGTTGTTGCTTCTAACTCTTCAATATCATCAGAGAAATATTTACAAAAGAGCCACAGGGCAGAGAGCTAGACCCTCTTGCTCATCTCACTTGTAGGCAATCAGTTCACTGAGAAGGTGCCATCTGAAGTCAATCCACTGGCTTTACAAAGTGTATGCAATCTCAGAATTGTTTCCTCAGAGGATTCTGCATCTAGCAAACAAATTGGAATGAAGCTTATTCACCTGTGGGCCATTATAACAATGGTGGCAGTTTGGTAGGGCAAGAAACATACTGGCAATTTAATCTGCAACTAACAGACTGAATCTGTTTGGCATGGGAGAGAAGGGAAAAAAAAAACCCCAAGCAACCCAAGAGATAAGGATTAAAGTCAGACGAATCCCATAGGAAAAAATTTCCTTTTTCTGTCTCTACAAACACGACTCATTTTTATTTCTGGTGAGGGGTTTCTTTGTGGGTTTTGGGATTTTTTCCCTCTTCAATGGCTCTTTTTTCCTTGCCCCATTGTGCTTACAAAAGTGATTTCCAGTAATGGTTGAAGAGTGTGAACACTTCCTCTTTATTTGCGGATGTCAAGGTGCATGCAGGTTTCCTTTAGGCTACCTGGAGGGAAAAGGCAGTGGCCTGTGCAATAAGCAGACATCCACAGCAATACTTTAGGCCTTCATGATCCCCTTGGGGGGGAAGGAAAGCTTCATGCTCTTTCAGTCTGGAAGAGCGGAGAGGTAGATAGATTCAAGCCTCAGTAGTTCTGTGTTAAATACTATATAGGAAGGGAGATGCTCTGAGAAATGCCAATGGAAATGTAAGAAGAAGGATGAAAATCATTGGAGGAACTGCTATGAATATATATTTGTCCTGGATTAGAATCCAAAATATAGCTAGTGATGGTGACATACTGACAGACAATCAGACAGACTATTTTCTACAGACAAACTATTTCCTGCAGTCTGTTGCAGAAACCTTGACTAGCGTTCAGCAATTCTGTGACCAGCATAACTCTACAGGTATGCTTCCAAATCTTCCTCTTCAGATGTTAACCAATCTAATCTCCCCGGTGAAAAGTCTGCAAGCACTGTTTTGCAGTTATTTCTAGGTAGTATGATTTATTTATAATGCAACACAGGCCGTTTCTTGCAGAGTGAACCCAGTAAGTACATTCTATCCTGAATTAAATGGGATAAAAGGAGCATCACCTATGGCATGTGGTCTGCTTTGGCATATTGCTCTGGCAGTTTTTGCACAGGAAGGACCTATTACCAATTTATCCTGTCATCCATCCAACAGAACACGAATTTTCAATTTCTTTTCACATTCTTTGGATGTTTTCAGATACGTGTTAAAAAATATAAGGTGCATAATCACATTTTACTTGTTTTACTGGCATTTCTTATCTTATACTAACATCAAAGGACGAATGTAGCTACACTGGGAGAGCCAATGAGATCTTGATACTGAGCAAACTGGCCCCAGCTTGAAGAGGAGTCATAAAAAGAATGCTTTGCAGTGAAATCCCCCACAGACTGATGCATAGGAACCTGTTTTGAGAAGGGGATGGTTACAGGTAATATTTCTGTTAAGAGGTTCCTAATTGTTTTCATGCATTCTGATCATTACCTTTCAAATGTCTTTATTTTCTCTATGTCTCTTTTCACTGAAGAGGACCAAATGAAATGCCCAATGATGCAGCTCAGTAGTGTTTCCATAAAAAAGGATCACTTTGGTATGACATAATACTTTTTCATTTCCATTCCCTATCTGCTTTCTAATGAACAAAATGTTCTTCCTTGAAAATGCTGTAGCATACTGTAGGGTACAGATTTCCAGACTTCTGGAATGCACAACATCCCAGCTACTTTGACCCTGAATCCCATTCTTGCACCATTAGCTACTTTCACCATCTCACTGTGAGTTTGCTTTATTTTTCACTGATACCTTGAACTGTTCCCAAAACACATCCAGTATTTGTCATATTGAATAACCACTCTCTTTACTATAGCCTTTATGCATATCATAGAATCACAGAATAGTTTGGGTTGGAAAGGGCCTTAAAAATCCTATAATTCTAACACCTTCCCTCACCATGGGCACAGATGCCCCCTACTAGAGCATGTGGGTCAGGGCCCCATCCAACTCAGCCTTGAACACTTCCAGGGACAAGGCATCCATGACTTCTCTGGGGAAAATGTTTCAGTGCCTCACCAGCCTCTGAGTAAGGAACTTCTACCTAACACCTAATCTACATCTCTCCTCTTTTAGTTTAAAATCATTCCCCTTCGTCCTATCTTGTCTTTTTCTCTCGTACATTTGTTACAATCTAGGATGTGGGCTGTTTGGGAAATGTTACGGGAAATATTTAATTTAACATTTTTGGATTCAGTTGTGTGTTTTGCAGATAGTATCCCTGATTTCACACCGGATATCTTGTTGGTATATATGTTGTTGATATGTTCTGGGGCAACCTGTCTGTGTTATGCCTCTTGGTCCTTCTGGAGCCTGCTGTGGAAGTACAAACAATGACTGAGTGACACCTTTACATTTTAACGGTATAGAAGCTTCCTATATGTCAGACTAAATATCTGGTCAATTATGTTCTTTAACAGCTCTCTACTGTTTTAAATCAAACTATATAATTTAGAAGTTGTGCCCAATAATAATAATTCAGAAAAATAAAATTAATTTTATTCAAATTAATAGAAATTCAGAAAAACACATCTTCTTTTTGACTAATAGACACAAATTACCCATAATTTTAAACCTGATATTAATACTAATGTTGGTATCACAGCACTGAGATGAACTCCCTGTTCATCAAGTGTTATCATTGCAGACATCTGGTAAATTGGTTGTTAACTTCTGACACAACTGATATGCCTTTTAATATTGCAATATTCTGTTTCAGAAAAAGAGTGCCCATTTCCCACTGATGAACCATTTTAATGATTTTATGTAGAAATACAGCTAATGAAAAATAATGTCAAGGGACTTCTGAATTCAGTTTTTTATTTTCCATTCCAGCAGTACTCACTGCAATATCACAAAATTATGTCTTATGAAGATGACACACAGGTACATTTCACTTTCTATTTCAGACTGCCTACCATAAATAGGAAAGATTGCACTAGTATCAGGAGAATGTCCTACAATGCTTGGATTGTCCAACAAATAGAAGCATTAAAATAATTTATTCTTTCTATTACATTTGGCACACGCATTGCCTGAGGCATTCATCTTTCACAGTTACTGTTCTCTTTTGCTATGAGCATCCAAATGAAGAAATGAGAGCCCTTAATTTAAATTTTAAAATCAGACTAATACTAGGCTTAAGAATATGCCTATATAGCCCATATATAAGAATATTATAAGATACTAAAAGTACAACCGAAAGCTCATATTATCACTGTCACTCCATTAGATTTCTTTCTTGAGCACCAGTATGTGGAAATTATTGCAAAATACAGTAGAATATAGTAATACATAAATGTTCATGCTTGGTCAGCTCAGTGATATATTCAGCTCAGTATCCTGTCTTTATTAGCAGTTAATCACGGACGTTTCCAAAACATGGAGACTCTATTATCCTGTAAACTGTTTCCCAGACACCTATTTTTCCACAAGTTCTTTCATTTAAGGGGTTTGATTGTATGCTGAAGTGTGAATGCTTATGGCTCTCTTCTACTTTACCGTATCTGCCACAATATGAAAAATTGTTTGACAGTCATAGACGATAGAAGTTTCAAAAACTTGACTTCTCTTCAGGTGTGGGTAAGACACAGATTTTGATTTCTGCTGCCAAGTTGTCCTATATTACGATATTTTATTATAATGAGAATAATTGTAATTATAATTCTATTAATGTTATATTTTCTTTGTAATAATAATAATAATAGTAATGTGAAAAAAATTGATGGTAAAGCACAAGATGCTGGAAAGAGCTTTATGGCAGTGTGCACCAGTCTGATACTGCCTGGTTACAGGTTAAATTACCTACGCTTTTCTTAATAAACTAAATTTGTTGATAGATTTTAAACATACAGGTTATTTCCAATAACTATTTTGGCAATCTCAAAGCAAATGATCCTCACATTAATCAGTTTCTGTATGAAAATGCTCTAATTCTAGTATTCAGGCAAATGCACTGACTAGTATTTGTTCCACCTGTAAAAAAACTATACCATGATTTTTCCAGCAGTAGGTGATAATTAGCCCTTTCATTTATTTCAGCCATTTTAACTGATTCCAAAATACAGTTCAGTGATCGGCTCTCTCTTGGATGAAATCCACATGGTTTCAAAATACAGACACATTTGCCACTTTCCAGTCCCACAGGATGGCAGTTAATTTTAATGAGATTTTAAACATTTTCCTTATTGGATCCACATTTAGTCTGTTTCAGGGTATTTTCAAAACCCTGCAAAGCATTCAGTCTTCAAACCTTTCAACTTAATTTATCATTTTGTTCTGACATGTCTCACTAGAGAGCTTGCAAGACTCTAAACACAGACAGGAAGGAAAAAAACAGCCCTGTGTGATGATAAAGTCCAGCACTTTGCTGAATGGGCTTGTAAACGTAATAAAACCTGAAACAAAGTACTTCTGGAAAGTGCACAATTTGTCCATGCTCCAGGAGGCACGCACTACAGTCCCAGAGCAGTGCAAGTGGCACACTGTTCTGCACTGAAATAATGTACAAATCTCATAGCAATCTAGTGGGGATTTTGGAAAAGAGGTGGTGGGAGAGTTGTGAATTGAAAAGGAAAATCTAGTGAGGAGTAGAGAGAAATTGGAGTGAAGTAGTTCTTGCAACACACTATAGATGAAATCCCAATTTGGGGAGCTTGGAAGCAATTAGATTTTGAGTGGAAATGCTCAGATTTTAAAAGTAATTTCTTAGTACACACAGAGTTTAACTGCATATGCAATTTTATTCAGTACACGGCCTTTAGGCAAAATTATTTCTTTCTAGAAATATAAGGGTATGCTGATTATTTTCATGTTAGTACTGGACAAATCCTCATCATTGTTAAACTCAATTTTAATAGTAACTTAAGTGTTATTTTACTGTATCATCAGTAAGTACAAGTGTGTGTTGAAAGCAGTAATAAACCAATTAATTTTCTCTGCATTGAAAAATTAACAGACAATTTTATTTTGAATAATTCAGAAATCAAAGATTAGTTGATACAGGGCAAGATTATCATAAAGGTGGCTTTCTACACTTGCTGTAACAGAACATAAGACTAGCAAAATTAAAATGTGACTAAATGTCATCTATTATTCTTTTAATACCATCACCCTATCCTGCTGACTAGCAAGTCCACTAACACATAAATCACATTAAATCACACATAAGCTGAAGCAAATACTCTGAAATCTAACCCATAAAAGCTATATGCAATAAATTCTATTAAGCTAAATCATGTTTCTGTGAGGATAAATATCACAACACCATGAATCTTTCACTAAACAGACATTGCAAAATTGCCAAGGAGTCAACATTCTTAATCAGCCAGGACCACATTAGGAATTGTGATACAGTTCATTACTTTTGAGATGTTGCACAGCATTAGAGACTTCCATAGGCTTAATTTGACATTAAGCCATCAAACTGTGTAAACTAAATTATAAGAAAACGAACTTCAAATACATTTACCTTCCAAACAGATCTGAATTTTGCATGCATATTTTCTTCCTGAGACTATAAAGGTAGAATATGAAAAATGTATGTTTTAATAGACATTAGAAAATCAACATTAACCTCTGTTTCTTCTTAGCCATTTAACTCACAATTAAGCTTTGGGAAAATAAACATTTTAGTATAGCAGTTATTGCTATTGAAAAATGCCAGGACTCTTGCATATTTTTTTCTACACCAAGTTTATACTAAAACAGTAATATATTCTACAGTCTATTTGAAGAATTTTGTCTTTTCTGTTGTCCATAATTTAACGCTAAGAATTCAGAATGCTTCAGCCATTATATAAATGTATTTTAGCATTTAAATTGCTTTCAAATTGTGTTTGTGTTTGAAGGATTTTGAAGCCTACATTCAAGGTTTATTTTCTATAAATTTTTAAAGTATGAGCTACCTTGTGACCATGTTCAAAACCACATTAAAGGAAGTTTTTCAGCTCAAAATATCTCACTTTCCCCCCCCCCCCCCCCCCCTCCCCAGTTTCAAGAAGGGACCATCATGTCTGTCATCTTCAGTGTCCACTGAAAGACCAAAAGATACACATGGGACATATAGACACAGTAATGTCAGAACTACACAGTGAGGCAACTCTTGGTGAGGAGATGTACAAAGGACAAGTGAAAACAGAGCCTTCCCTAACCCCTCTGCCTGTCACAGATAGCACCTCTGTGTATTTGGGTAAGTAAATGGTACTGCTGATATCCAGAGGAAGGGGAGCAATGCAACCTGCTGCTCTTAAGAGCTGGAAACAGATCATTATAGTTTAGGACATGTACATAACCTGCTACCCATAAAGCATTATAAAGTCTTTATTACCAAGTCATTACTCCTGGCTATTTTAACCCCCTCACTTTTGTTTCACGTCCCACTCCTGCAAAATTTTACAAAGCTGTGTTGAATGTCGAATGCCTTGTCAGCAGCCTCAATCACCTCAGTAGCTCTCTGATCCAAGAAGGGAAATACATTTTTGATCTTCACAGGCCTGAGGCTTTAAGTTTACACAGCCTGAGGCAGGAATTTCATTTATGTTTTCATCTGAGCATTGCTGTAACCAAACAAAATAAGAATTACCTGTGCATTAGTATGATATAATTAAAACATGTAACTAGTTATATTAAGTGTTAGTCCTATATTTGAGGTGCTGAAGATTAAAAATGCCCCAAAACAAACAACCCTTCCTGTTGAGCTTGTCGAATGGGACTGATTGTGTCTTTTGTAATGTACAGAAGGGCCAGGGAAGGGGCCATTTCAGGAGATCAGCATATCACAGGACTGACTGCCTGCAACTAGAGCTCAGGCTATTTGGTTCTGTAGAAATCTATTGCAGATCTCCCTTGCCTTCCAGTACGCTGGGATTTCAGCTTCTGAATTAATGGGAATGGAATGAAAACTAAATGTCCTGCCAGAATCACCATATTCCTGTCTGCTCATCTGACTTTCTGTAGTCTGGAAATGAATTGAAAGAGAAAATTTTTTTTCAGATAGAGTCTCTGAGACCTGAGGTGGAATTGTTTGCACATGATTTCTAACTTCCCTTTTGGTGTCATTTGAAGGATAACAGACTGTTGACATTTTCCTGAATTATTTTCTCCTTTTTCTCCCCTGCAAAGGAATACTCCTTTTGAATAACAAGAACCTGCTTAGGGAAGACGATTTTTTTTGGTGTTTCTGACTTACTATGTCAATGAATACATAATATTTAATGGAAAAAAATTCTTCACCTTCTACTGGCATTATTCTTTGGTAGGTTTCTCAGAATGCCATGCCTGGCTTTTGGAAGAGGACTGCTCTGTTCACGGAAAGAATGAGGGGATTGGCCTGCTTTCTGTGCAAGACTCTGCTAACCTACCATATACATTCTATTAACTTGTCAGAGAGCTGATGTACAGCAAGATTAGGTGTGCAAATGGTCTAAAGAAAGGATATGGAAACACAGGCCAAGTTCCATGTTTAGAAAGAACAATCAGCCCTGTGAATGCAAGACTTTGCAAAATAAATGAAGCTTATCTTCTACAGAAACATATCGGGTTGCCCCATGAAAATTAGTGTCAACAGCACTGCATTACTGCAAAAAGGGTAAAAGTTAAACTAGGGCATACAAACCAGAGTATATTTTATATGCAGGATGCAGAGTATAAACTTCTCTTTCATTTAGCATTGGTAGGACCGCAGCTGAAATTCTATGTCCACTTTTGGGCACCACTCTTCCAGATAAACATGCATTAATTTGAGTGGAGGTCCAGGGCAGATTAAGTGGTAGTCTAAAAATCCAACTTATAAGGAAATTTTGAATAAGTTTTTTTCTACTTATTCTGCAAAATAAAAGTGAGGGGCTGTAGAATGACATTCAACAAACCTGTTACAAGCTTTGAACATTAAGCAGTAGTCTGGTCTCCATATCAGTGAGACAAGGACAAGAAGTAATTGGTGACAAGAGAGATTTAGATTAGTTTTTAGAAAGATTTCCAACTCAGAAGATTGATTAACCAAGGAACAAATCCAGTGAACTTTCCATTGCTGGAAGTTTTGAGTGCTCATATTAGACAGATGTCTATCCAGTATGACACAAGTACAGGTAACTTGGAAAAATCTCTTATGTTCTATTCTAAGCATCAATTTGTTTCACCTTTCTCCCTATTGCAGTTCTATAAACTTTGAATACATAGTGTAAATCAAAAAGACACAGGCTGAAGCCATTGTCCAGCAAAACAGAATCTAAGTATTTGTACTTCATGAAGGAAAATGCTCAGGACTTGAGTCTGACAAAAGCAGGGCAAAATCAAAATCAAGGAGTGATGATAGCACAGCTGACAGATTGGATAACAAAGATGAGTATCAATTCTGTTTATGTCAGATGAGTACTGACTCAATTATTGCTCTATTACTATCCTTGAATAAATTATTTGTTAAAAAAGAGCCAAAGGAAATAACACAGATTAATGTGGGAAGGTGCCGCGCAATAGTAATTAGGATGTGTTGTGTCTACAGTAAGACATCCAAAATGCAATTACTTAAAAAGTATTTAATTCTAAACCACATTTACAATGCCATTCTCTCCACAAACAAAATTGTTTTAAACTAGCAATGGGAGATAATGTCATCTTTACTTTGCATTAAAAAAAAAATTAAAAAATCTATAAGACCTATTCACTTATGTGCTTTTTAAACAGAACCTTGAAAGATATCTTCTTTCATTTTAATGTCTATTTTTGGTGCAAGATAAAATTATCTAACTATTATAATACCAATAAATATATAATGATAGTTTTTGAGTCATGAATATGATAGTTTTCAAGTTGGGAAGTATTTTGCATTCTTACTTTTGTAAGACATTTGTAGCACAAATGCTTTATTGCAAAATTACAGACATTTTTTATAGTTCTTGCAAATATGTCTGCCACAAACATAAAGTGTCACTAGTCACTTACTACATTTAATTTTAGCTTGCAAAGTGGAGTTTGAAATACTAGATTTGAAATCTTTGATTTTTAAAGGAAAGAACAATCTCTCAGTTTGAAACACCATTTTCAATTCCCTCAACAAAAACCTGAATTTAAAGTTTGAAAAAGTTTGGAAGCAGCTGAAGATTTAAATGTTACAGATGAGTCTCATCACATATTGACAGCCACTGCATAAAAAATATAGGCTATTATGAAGTAGACAGAATATATTCTCATTGACCATGTATTATGGAATTTATTTGAAAGTACATTCATGTAGACAACAATGGTGAAAGCAAATAAAATTCAGATATTTCGAAAGGTTCTAGTTTTAATTTTTTCTTTATACTTTCTAATGCAAAGAATTCATAGATCTCAGGATTAATATTTATTATCATCTAACATATTACTAATAGGATGCTAATGTGGTCTTACCTTTCATTTTCATAGCAATTATTGCAAATTGTATAAAATGTACATATTTATAGTATGATAATTCACATTAGAATAATTGACGTCAAAAAGCATAAATTAATGTATTTTTTGTTTTAGTGGTGATAGATACCTTGAAGCATTAGGTATTGATACATATCCCTTTTTACTTATGACTTGATTAGATGTACTACGTCATGAGGTATAGAAAGGAAAAGACAGTTGTAGAGGTGTTCAAACGTAGCCAGTGTTAGTTTGGGACTGCTTGTGAAGTTTGTATTCAAAATATTAATCTCAGAAAGAGAATATTCCTTCAGGAGACATTTTAATTTTTTATCATGGGGAAAAAACAAACCTCAAATGTCCCCCTTGCTTCCATGTATTGCAAGATATATTTAAACTATTAATGGCCTACAAAGAAATAAAAATACCATTAAAGCGAGTATGGCCAGCGGCTGGGAGGCAGTACTACTGTTTACATTGTTCTAGCAGTGCAAAACCTCCTGGACAGAAACAAGGATCTTGAGCACAGAGAAATTGCCCCAGCAAGTGTGGCAGATGTCTGGCATGAGGAGAAAAACCAACCAAGGCAAGGAAGAGAAGACTTTTCTGGAACCTGAAAAGATCAGTGAAGAATTACCTTGGTCCAGAAAGCTACCGATACATTTCAGTTAGAAAAGCATGAGGAAAAGACCAGCACACAGAGATCACAGTGTCTGTGAAGAAGTATTTAAGTCCTTTTTTTTGGTGTGGCATCTAACAGATCTGATTTTTCTGAGCTCATAGCTTTACTTTTTCTGCCTTATTAATTGCCTTATTAATCTAGCAATTTAGAGTGTTAGAACCCTTTTTGATGGCTTCTGGCAAGTCACATCAATGAAACAGAAATGGCTCTGTTGTCCACAAAAATCAGATTCATTATCCAGTGTGCACCAAGCCAATAATTACACACTCAATAGAGACATTGATTATTTATTTCAGAGTTGCACAAGCCTGGGTGCTTGGTGGTATTCCACAAATAAAGGACACAGCTATCAAAACCTTTTGCTATTTATACATTTTAGCCAACAAAGGAATTAGTGGTTACACACTATATAGTTCTCTTATTAACCAGTATCCTATCTTCTATTGGTTAATGATTTCTGCATCTCTCAATATAATTAGTTCACATGCTCTGTCTTTCTCTTCTTTTGGGTCAGTGGGTATCTTGGCTCAGTGGTCCGTGAGTCCACGGTCACAATCTCCCCCTGCCAGAATTACCCCATTGGAGATGATTTCCACATCATTGCCGAGCTGGCTTTGTTAGTTTCTTCCATATCTTGGGAGTTCTGCCAAATGTACTTGTGGCCCACAAATTCTGCACTTTTTGGGTCCACTATCCTTCTTCACAGCTTTTTTAACCTCCCTCTACGTCTGAGAGCATTGAAACCTGTCCATCCCTAAATATTAACAAGGCATTTCTGCCAGCATGTATTTTGTTTTTCTTACACATGAACATCACTCAGAGCTTCCTAGCTGCTATATGTTTCATGGATTAGATCTCCCTTCTTGTTGATTAGTCTCAAGATTATATAAAGATAAAACATTAAAAAAAAGTACTCTCTTAAGAAAACTTTACCTATTTCATATTTTGCAACAGCTTCAGCCTAGGGCTCTGTGCCAAAAGATGTTTCAGTCACAGGCTGGCTTTCCGGAGGACCCTCATTGCCTCATGAAAACCTGGCCGTCTCTCCTGTGCTCAGGAGGAATAGTGTCAATCTTAACATTAAAAGTCATGAGGTTAGTCCCCAAATTAATAGCATAGTTCAGAAATCAAGCAGTTTAAAAGTAAAAGTACATCTCATTCTCTACCTCCAGTTAGTACATCATGGCGTGTAGATGTGCTACATCTTCACGTTTTTCTGTTAGTTGCTGAGTTCCATACATTTTAGGTTTTTTTTAAACAGTCATAAGAAGTCTATGGCTTCTTTTTTTTTTTTTTTCCAGCAGCTAGGTCTCTAATAAACTAAACTTCAACTTAAAATCAATTTGTGAGCATTATGAACCCTGATTAATTCTAATTGCAGCTGCTCAGGACTCAAAACTCCCATAAAAAAAATCCTACTCTGTGTAAAAAATAACCACAGGATTTGTCAAAAAGCTGTTTTTACTCAGTGTGTATTTTAAAGAACAGCTCAGTTCAGAAACTGTAGAAAACATATCTTTTCCCCATGTGCATACCATGTCACTTCTGCTCACTTCAGTTAAGAAAACAAGTGTCTAACACCTTTAATTCCTACCAGCCCTGAAAAATTAACCCTTCTGAAACAGCTGATGTGACTTGTTATTACCTGGGCAGTCACAAATTTTTTGCCTAGTTCTCACTGAGAGACCAAGGGATTAAAATTTTTTTAAGATGAAGAAATGGTTGCAACAAAAGATATAATCTTTTTGTGTGGTTTTTAATGGGAATGCCTTGACTTATGAGTTCAGATTGAGTTTGAAGACTCAAAGCTGAAAAAAAATCTTGTTTTTCTTCCAGTTAAAACAAGCACTTTCAATTTGGAATCAATTCAAAGACAATAAATGCAGAACATTATGATGCTATTTCTACAGAACTGCTTTTGCAGGCTGGAACTGCATTTAGAAGTCAAATTTGTCAAAACATGTCAAGAAAGTGATGAAGCACCAATGGAGTCTGTGCAGCAGAAACTGAGCATATCCTTCCGTTAAGCAACCCTCACTGTCATAAATCTGCACCAACAGCCCTCCCTACCCATGGCAGCTCCTGGGCTCACTTTATCTTGCCTTGCTGCTCAAGAAGGGGAGTTTGGGCCAGATGACCCAGTGTGGTCCCTTCCAACCTTCCCCATTCTGTGATTCTGTGAATAAAAACAGCAAAGTGAGCTGAAGGCCATTTTATGAATGCCATTCATAACTGTGGTAACCACCACTGACTGTGGTAACACTAAAGGAAAGAACTCTTTATTCTCTCATATATTTGATATTATTAAGTGTACAAGAAAGACTTTGATTACAAACAAGATAGAGCTGTTTCTCTTGTCACTTTGCTGTTTTCTAATATGTTCTCTTTTATAAGTACTGTTCTTACTGAAATAGTGGGCTAAAATGAAGAATATAAAAAACCAACAGAGACAAAACCCTAGATAACAAGCACGGCAGCTATGTTTGGATAACCTATTTCCTTCCCATTGTGCCAGAAAAAAATGATATATTGAATTAGATGCAGATTAAACTACTGACAGTTCATAACAGTTATGCTTAACTGCTTAAAGAGATATTCATCAATAGTTTGAAATAATAGCTGTGCGTTTGAGTAAGAAGCAGACTTATAATGTGATTTTTTATCCATTATTAAGATATTTTATATATATATCTTAATCATTATTAAGATATATATCTTAATATCTATAAATATATATTTATTTATATTATTTAAATATATTTTTATATATTTTATATATATATCTTAATATATAAAAATATTAAGATATTTATCCATATTAAGATCCAAAGGTATTTTTAGTTTTATGAGAACGTAACCAAAGTCACCCACATAATAAAGAGCTTAATACATTTCAAGCTTCCTTTGCTCACTTGACACAAATTAAAGCTAAGATAAGTGCTATTTATATGTCAGATTTCCTACTTCTAGAACTACTGAACTACTGAAAAAAAGCAAAAAGGGAAAATCCTTTTTATTATTAGGATGAATATTATTTCTGGATGAAACCATGAACAAACCTGTGAACCTTCATGGAGGAATATGAAAGAAAATAATTCTTTTTTCAGGCAGATTTCATAAGTATCTAATGCACTTCATTGTATGTGTTGACTTTTATCTTAAAAATATATTCCATGCAATACTAGAGACAATAAATACTATAAATTGTTATAAAAGAGATTGCTAGTAATGGACCACCTCTTTTTCACCCTTTGTATAGGGAACAAAGTATTGGTTTAAAGAGGAGATGGCACAGCACAACCCCTCCCAACACTTAGATATAAAAGACAATACCATACCTGTCTTCATAATCTCTTGAGAAAAGACTGAAATGAACAACAGACAAGAAGAGAAAGGGTTGAAGCCTTCTTAAAGATTCCATGCTGTAGGCAGGGATGGAGAGCCCTTGCCTGGAAGCTTATAGCCTGAGTGCAAGTGAGAGAACAGCTCCCTGGGTTGACAATCACCTTCAAGGGGCATCGAGGCTGGTGCATAATATGCCCTTGGAGGTCCTTGCTCTCTCCCAGTGACTGACAATAGGGAAGACAGTGTAAAGTGGGAGGAAGAAAAACTTCTCTCACACAACATGGGGTTAAAGATTCAGTTCTGGGGCTGTGCTGGCTCAGTTTATACAGCTGCTGTAAGCAGGGCACATGCTACGGTTCGTTCCCCTTCTGTCACGATGACTGCCTCCTGGACAGCCCCGAGCACACAGCTGATGCCAGTGCCCTCATCCACCACGGCGTCCTGGGCCCGCAAGACCCTGTGCAAGGGCTGCTCTGGCAGGTCCTGTCACCAAATTCAGAAGTCTGGAAAACAGAACGGTCAGAAGTCTGGTCTGAAGGGTCATCATCAGACCCCTCCTTTAGAGACATCCTAGAGGTAATCACTTCTTCCTGAATCCTACCTACGACATCACTTTCTTTCCCATCATGCCACCCCCCCAAAGAAACAAGAGTTGTATAAATTTGCTTTCATACACAAATCCAAACTCTGGACAGTTGCTACAAGTTCCTCTAGTAATATTATTTACACCACACTCAGCATTGGATGATGAAACAAAGCATAAAAGACTTCCCAGTGTTTGCTGCAGAACAGGTTTCTCTAGGCAAGTATTCATGGCTTCTGCTTGGATTCCCTGCACCACAGATTTAAAGATTATGATATGAATATATGACATGAATACAGTTAAATGTTCATACTGAATGTTCTCACATCTCTAGGGGAAAATGAATGACAATATTGACTATTTAGTTTGCACATATTTTTGAAATGATCACCCTAGCTGGTATTTTACCTTTTTACCTGTTGAAGCCTAGGTTATCTCATGTATTTACATGAGAGCAGAGAAGGGTTGGAATCTCCCAGTGAAAGTGTATGTAGGCCCTATAAATTTTACCTTGAAGTTGAAAACAATAGTATTGTTAATTTTCAGAAAGGATATCTGTTTGAATCAGATTATGCTTGCTGTATTTAGCAACTGGGCTATATCACATGTTTCAGAGACAAGTATTTTCAAATTACTATTTTCTCCTGTGGACAACCATTCTTGCAATACAATCTAAAAACTTTTTCTCACCTTATTCCATAGTTGTCTTTGAAATTATCATGCTGTGAAGCTCACACAATTACCTACAAGATACAAATGCTGAATTTGAAATACAAGGCACAATTTGCATTGTAGGGTATCTATTTTGAAGAAAAGTTGGAAAGAAAGGGAAAAAGTGTGAAGTCTCAGGTAGTAACTGAATCTGAATATAAAAATATGACAATGCTCTAATATAGTATGTCATTTCATAGCAAGATATCATACCAGTACCCTTCTGCTGTCTGTGATAATAGAAATCATTGCACCTCTTATATTATTTAAGGCTATAACAGAGTTAAAACTTGAGAAAATGTAGTGGGAAGGAAATTGCCTGCATATGTTGATAACACATAGATCAGCTGTATTTCATATTTTAAATCTTTTATGAAAGAATTTAATCATGTATCCAGAGTGAACTAACAGTTAGTATAACAGCATGTGTTTTAGATTCACTCCAGAACTGTAATAGACACAAAATACAGTAAAAAAAAGCCAAAAAACAAACCCCACATGGACCAGTGAATTATAGTATTCGATTAATAAATGGATCTAAAAGAAAAATATTTTTTCTGGGTTTTGAACGCATGTTAAATACAAAATGTGTGAGAATAGGGACAGTAAAAACATGAGTCATTACCCCATCACTGCATAGACTGAAAACTGTGTTTGTGAATGAATTTAACTTCATATATGCATGTCTGCATCTTTCTGGCTATAGTTGCACAGCAAATCATTTGTGATCCTGTTGAAACTGGGCAAGCAATGTCAAGAAGTCCAGCAGTCACCACTTGCTGCTCATTAGAATGGGCCAAATGGGTAGTTTTAAGCAAGCCTGCTGCATTTACATTTCAAAAAGGTATTTCTTGTGGAAAAAATGACAGGCAGCAACGAGGTTCTGGAATTTGCTTACAGGACTTTTAACAGAAATTTTGTGTTAGAAATGTATGCTAAATGTATGCTTGGAGGGTGATGGACATGAAAGCTCAGTGTTTCTTCTTCCTAGTTGAGTGCTAAAGCCATAAGGTCAGAGTTAATCTGACAAGGCAGGCAGGCTCCCTCTCTACCATCCTTGGTTGTGGGTGCTCCACTGCATCCAGGCTGCTCAGAGAGGGAGGGATTATCAACCCCTGGCAAACTCTGGAGCTGTGACAATTGTCTGCCCCATCTGCCTTTTGTGTAATCAAGTTGTAGGTCCAGTTATTTCTATAGGAATATCCCACCTGCCTGATCACTATACATCACTTCCTCAGAGATGGGCTTCAGTGGCAAATGTTGGGTCATTCTGAACAGGCAATTTATTGTCTAATATTAGCTACAAGGAAATTTTCAGAGGAAGAGGTGAAGTATTGTTATATATATATAAATTTGTGCAGTTGGGGGTGCATGTAATAAACTGTAGTTATAGATGTTATACACTGTAGTCATAAAATGCTCTTAGAGTTACAGNTGAATTCGAACTCTAAATCGTTATGCGATCACAAAATAAATTTAAGCTATTAATTATTAATTCGGATTGGCTTGTCTCTATTTATAACAGTATCTATTGAATAAAAGCAATACAGGGATAGGCATATTTTGATATAGTATCTCTTAGCCATGGGAAATTTTTAAACAAACCAGTTTCCAATCCTTCTGAACTTTCACCTTAAATTAATAATGCTTTAAAAACAAAGTATTGGATATCCTGACAAATATCATGCATTTATAATATGCATTTTCATAATCAACAAAGGACTAAATATACTGCTTCCACAAGGTACACTTGTGCAGAATTTTCCATGTATTTTTTATTTTCCTTTAATATAGTCTAGGGAAAAAAAAGAGAAACAAAAAAACAACAGCAACAGCAGCAGCAGCAGCAACAACAACAACAAACAAAAAATCACCTCCAAACCATCAGCCAGTGAAACAAGCAAAAAGCATTTGATAAAAACAACTGTTTCTATAAGCATTATGTTCACCCAAGGCTTTTGCTGGCATCTAGCTCACACCAAAGTCTTTTATTCTTGGCGGTCATTAGTTTGATCTTCAATCCTACCTCTTCAAAAACTTATTTTCAGAAACTTTTTGAAAATTACCCTGGTTTTCACTATCAAATGTATTTGGGACCAGTGAAGACACTAACAAAAAATTTGGGCAGGAAGTGCCATAGAGGTACACAGCACACTCACAAATTTTTATGTCCCTTAGGAGCCAGGCGAAAAAACCCAGAGGTGATCCATTGTGCAAACTTCTTATTTTCTCAGCTGCCTATATTAAATCTTACTTTTAGATTCATTTAATAATTTTTATAGCAGTCTACCTTCAAAGTTCTTTCTTTAGAAAAGGGCAGCAGAAAATTTATGAAAAATGAAGATATGCTGAGTTCAGTTTTCTTATATAGCAGAGGAGTTATTAGTCTTCTATAATATAAATTACTACTAGACTGAGTGTTTAATTAAAAAAAAATTGCAAATGGAGAAGCACTCATATGACTCTACTCCAGAGATTTTTTGATACAGAGTCTAAAATAAAAAGAAAATTCAATACAGATAATCTTTGACCTATTTTCACCAAATATTTCATTTTTATTACAGCTTTGTTTTTCTCTCTGAGTTTGTTTAGCAATACACAGAACACGCATTAACCACATGGAAACTATCATCTTTTCAATGAAATAAACATATTTTCTTCGATTCTCTTTCTCGCATCACTGACAACAGGCTTTTGTGTCCAACTGTGATAATGTCCTGTGTTCAGAACACACACGTCCCGGTATGAATCTAACAACAGGCAATTGACATCTTGGTGGCTTTCTTGTCCTTGATGAGGGATAAACAAACACATGCATACGCAGCCCATGCTCAAATGGACAGAAAAGCTCGTTCTGACGAGCAGGGCTTTTGTACACCTGTTACATTTAATACATATGTCAGGTGCCATCTGTTGGAAAGGCTTTTTTCCCTCTTTGTGCTTTTAAAAGACACAAATAAGGTGCTAAAAAGCTCAAGCACTGCAGAGGGAAAGAAATGCCTGTTAATGACTGTCCATCAAAGCCTGGGGTTTCAACATAAAAACCGCATTACAGCATAATGAGATCTAAATCAATGGATTGTTCTGTTTCCTGTCTGCTCTCATTTCTCACAAAAAACCACAATAAATTCACATAATTTTATTTGTGGTGACCTAATAGTGCTGTGACAAAGCCCTAATTACTTTATAATATTATATAATATTCAGTGGGGAATCGCTGTTGAAATTAGCATTTGCTTTTGAAGAAGTCTTTCTGTTCATTTTCTGATCTATTGATTGATATGAAGTCATCCCTTAATTGTGGGTAATTTTGTAAGCTATTTTCTGTTTAAAATACTCCTTTATATTCATCCAGCTATGTTGATGATTAGAAAACCTAAAATAAAAATTAAAACATTCTAAATCTAATTATTTTGGAATTTCTTTATGGAGTGTAACTTGTGTCTGCAAATGGATCCATTGTACACAAATCCTTTTTTAGCTATTTCATTTCTTAGTTTGAGTACATCTAAATAAATCGTTACACTCTCTTGTTCTTTTTTCTGAAAAACACTCTTCTTTCTCTACCTAGGCAGTATTTTGAGATGTTTTCCTTCATTGTGAGCTGATCAGTGGATTCATCAATGGAAATTTACTCTGCTTTTCTACAGTCACTTTACTGTACAGGATTTTCTTTGAGTTAGGTTTGGAATCTGGAAATGTTTTGTGTAGCAGATTACAACTGACTCCTTTTTGGTGAGATAGGGAGATTTCCAGTTGCCATCCAAAACAATTGTAACGATTCTCATGGCATCCTTATTCCTCCCAAAGACCCAGTTTATTGTTCCTTTTGACTTATAATGTAGTCAGGAGATTACCTGAAATCTAAATAGAAAAATTAAGAAAACTGATTTAAATCAATGTTTTGTTCAAATACATATCAAGACACACCAAAATTATGATGATTTCTGAACCCTAATATTGTTATCAAGTAGGACTTTAACTGACTGGGCTAATATATAAAGTCACAAAAAGTAATACAAGACCAATTTAATTTAGAAAAGTATGTGAAGAATGGTTTTGTTTTAAAATATAATCCTTTCTGTACTTAAACATAGTCAAAAATGAGCAATTATTCTGCTTAATTTGTTTTCTCTTTATCTCTGATATGTTGAATTGTATGACTGCACCCGCTGATATGCAGAAAAGTGGGAATACACTCGGAGTATAACAGTAGAGAATGAAGGTCTTGCAGGTTGCTGGTGTTACAGTAATAATAGCAAACTGAAATCTACCCAGGAGTATTCCCATTCCAACTAACTACAGAATAATACTTAAACTATAGGAAATTGTTGCATATTCTTGGGGAAAACTACTTTGCTTTGTGGAAGCAGGCCATATAAAGTGGAGAATTGACTCAAATAGCATATTTAGGGCATAACTGCTGTAACAGTTGGAGACAAATAAATAAAACTTTTTAAAAATCAGGACTGTCCCTTTTGGCACATGTGGAGATCTACCTTGCCTCCTAAGAGAAATGTTCTTACTTCCAGCTTCCATTACAATTTTCTGAGCCAGTATTCATGGTAAAAAATATCTGTTCTGGGTTGCCTGCTTGGATATATTATTCTGATTTAGAGTTCTGTTGTGATTTTAATGTTGGTGGACAACTGCCAAGGCTTTGCATGAGTCCTCAGAGGTACCGAAGATCCTGAGCACAACCAGTGCTGGTAATGATGTAGGCTGCCTCTCTCACTTGTAATTAGAGCACTTCCAAAGGAAATGGTGTACCTGTATTCTCAGCATAGCCAACCTAGGAATGTTCCAAGCCAAATTGCTAGTCCAAAGCTCTGCATCACTGAAATTCAGAATGAGAACATTCAACATTTTCTGTTAACATTGAGTCACTCTGCTGCCAAGAAAGTAAAGTTCATGGGACCAAACAGAAGCAGCAATAAACAACCTAAATCCAGTATAATGATTAGAGTAATGTCCTACTTTTCTGGGCTCTGCTCCCAGGACTTTCTGTACTATTTTTTCTTAAAAATGTCAGAGAGGGTCATGCTAGTACTGTGTGAAAATGACCACTCAAGGGTGTGTTTGAAAAGGATGAAAGCAAGATGCTGCCACAAGGTTTAGATTTTTGTCTTTTTTTTCCTTAAGGTCAAAAGTTCTGCATAGTTCCTCAAAAGTAGGCATATGTGAGACTTGAGTGGTGAAATGAACTAGGTGTCTAGCATTTTCCTTCACAGGTAAATGAGAGATCTATTCCCCTACTTTGAATTTAATATGTGACTTCTGGAATTTTTCTCCTGCGCCTTTCCAATGACATTTATTTTAGGATGTCTGCATGCTTCTGGTATTGAGTGCTCAAATCTAGATATAAGAGTGTGTCTGAGTGAGACTCATTAAAAAAATCCAGTAATATTTGCACATCTCTTTAGGTGAATATTTGCAAATTAACTAAAACAAGGTCTATTAAACACTACCATAACATGAATTTGCTTTTTTAATGTAAATTTACGTAATAGACTTTACTTCTCAGCAAATTGTGAATAGACGTGTTTTATTCTTAGCCAAACTGAACCATTCAGTCTTTTGTGGAAAGCTCTGCAATTATAACTACTTATTTAGACACACTTAATTTTCTTCCTGGGCCTATGTCTACTACTTTTCTTCTGCTGATAAAAAAAAGTAGCAGCACTTACCTCTCTGTTACTGTACCAAGCTCTAAACTAACTAACTTTGTACAACTTCTGTAGACTAATAAGCATGAGACAAGAGTGTATGCATATTAACTTCTACCGAAACTTTCACGATAAAAAGTAACAGTGCCCACAAAGCAAAACAAAACAACAAAAGTCTGCACGACGAAATAACCCAGTGTAATGCCAAATAAGGAAGGTCTTCTCCAACATTCACAAGTAGGTTTCAGTAGGCTGTTTAATTATATGTGTGATGTTAATAGATTTATAGAAAATATTTTTCAAAGAGGCTTAATATAATTTTGGTTGTAGTTAAACATGTTATTTTCAAATAGTGCTTATTTTAATCAGGTGAAATTCCCTAAATATTTCTCTATTATCATAAACCTCAAGTTCTAGGGTCAATGAAAGTGAGTTTGTATCAGAATGAAAATCATTGTTAGTAAAAAAAATGCTTTGCTTACAGCTGTGACTACAGCATACCACCATTGCAAAGTCTCTCTAACTTCTGACACTCATGCCTCCTTTCTTTCTGACCTCTTTCTTACCAAGTATTTTGGGATTTGGACAAATATTTTAATTCTGATAATTCTAGAAGTCAAAATACATTTATATGACAACATAGGTCTTTTTGCAAAATATTCTAGATCCTGAGCATTTCGTTGAGGAACTATTAGGTCTAGTCTATATTTTATAAATGTTGAAAACACTGAGCTGTGTTCAAAACAGTTACCTTATGTTCTAAAGTTATCACATAATCTTAAATACACAGAAATTAGTTTCAAAGGGTGGAAAGATAAGTTGTAGGTGACAATTATTTGATATTCAAATTTGAAAAGTGAGTAAAGATTGCGGTATACAGCTTCAAACTCTTCTGTCTACACATTCATTCTTACTTGAGCATAGACACATTTAACCTCTATGACAAGATAATACTGCTATAGTTGAGCGGAAGCCTAAACATGTCAGGAATCTCAGAACAGGAATCTTGTTACTCTGACTGAGCCATGCAGAGGCAGGGAGTCTCTCCACCAGTCTCCCCTGTTCTTCTGCACTTAAAATGGCCCTTTCCTGCTGTTCATAATTTATATACCATATTGCTTAAGGCTTCACTCTGGCTAAACTTAATTTGATGTAGTTATTTCTGAGCAAAAAATAGAGTTCATACATAGATGGAGATTCAAGCAATTTTGAGTTGGAGCAGGAGAAGCTTGGACCAAAGGCCCAGTGGAATAATGATGGGATCAGAGAAGAGGCAGAGGAGGAACATTTGAGTTATGATTGGTTAATTACAGAAAAAATGTGTTTCTTCCTGAACAATTGCTTGTATAAAGAACTGGCATGTGCCTGTGCATTTTTTTCTGTTCTTCCTTTCTACTTCTTTTGCATCACCACTTGTAAATCAAATTTGATTTCAAGAAAGGTGGAAAATTACCTTTACCAATAAATAGAACAACTCATTATGTCACTCACTGCTCCTTGTACACTATGGCAAATCATTAATTTAAGGGAAATAATATGTTTAGTCTTAAGCATTTGGGTTGCACAAGCATGCAACACACTGGTGCCACTGCTGAGTATTTCAGAGGCATCCTGACTGTCAGAATTATTAGAATATCTTGCAAAGACTGGTAGGCAATCCACCTGGTAGTCAGTGTCCCACCACAGCTAACTTATCATAAAGATATACATCTGGTCTGTCTCTGTATGTTGGAAGCTTCTACTCTAGTGAACACATGGAGGCAGAAGCTTGAGACACCTCCAGTAAACATGCAGAACTTTTCTTTTAGGTGGGAGTCTTACTCCTCAGTCAGCCTTTTGTAGAACAAATACACTTGTCTCACTTTGAGCTCACTCTGCCACTTGGTCATTAGTTAGCTCATAGCTATCAGACAGTGAATGAGATCAATGATAACAAGATACTAAAAAGTATAGAGCAAGCAGAAGTCTCTTTTTTTCCCTGAAAAAGATCTCCAAGGAGATGACATTTTCTGGTGGCACTCTAGCCTGAATTAAACCAAAAGTTTCATTAACCATCTATTTCTGAAATATTCTTCCCCCTTCTATCTATAAACCTGTAAAAGCTAGCACATATATAAATTAAGCAAGCACTCTATGTTTTTGATAGGAAATAATTTATGTTACTCAATATGTGTGTGAATAAATAGCTAACTGTAAATCAAAGAACATGAACAAAGGGAGATGTTCTATTTAACACTTGGCACAGTAGCTGATAGTCAGCAAAAAACCCAACCAAACAACAAAACTAACACAGAAGGTAGACTAGTCTCTCTCTCAATACATTGTTGTCTGCAGCCTCTCCTTCAAAGTATTACCTTTACAGCTGCTTCCCAGATTTGGGCAGATGATTATGTGTGCCCACAAGCGTGCGACTATGGACAGATCATGTATTCCTTTCTTGTGAATCCTCATCTTCAGCTGCAGTTCATGTGGCATTATGCTTCTCGAGCTGGCATTTTTTTTTCTTGGTATTTTAGTGTTAATTTGCTGCCTACTTTGAGATTTATTTGCATTTCCTCAATATTGTGCCTGGATATCATCCATTGTTGAATTTTCATAAATAATTTTTCAGCTAAATTCCCTGGCGTACAAATACTTGGGAGATAACTAGAGATAACAACTTCAAAGCAGAGATTTTAATTGTAAATTAATACATGAAATTGATTATCTTAAGGGGTCAGTGATACAGTACTTTAATGTTGTGCTCCCATTATCTCACCACCTAAGATCTGAATCACTCCTTGGAAGTGCCTATTTCCATTGTAAATAAAGGTTGCCTAAGGCAAGTAGCTACAAATGTAAGCATTTCAGTTGCATGTCAAACATTAAATGGACTGAATACAGGATCCAGGCTTGGAT
Source organism: Ploceus nigricollis (assembly GCA_013399945.1). NCBI lineage: Eukaryota > Metazoa > Chordata > Aves > Passeriformes > Ploceidae > Ploceus > Ploceus nigricollis. The sequence continues at coordinate 1,143,930 of VXBC01009753.1, forward strand.
CAGAGTTTGCCTCACACATCAGAATAACAAAAAATCTTTGGATTAAAGTTATTTTGTTTTCACATAATCTTTTACCTCTTACTTGGTACATAAGTGAACCAGCAAACCATGGGTCAGCTACTATGAGACCAATATGTCAGTTCACAGAGATAGGATGGATCTATCTTGGTTCTTGTCCTCATCTGAGGTGAATGAAATTCATAGCAGGAGGTTTGACTGATTCACTGTCAGGAACAGCTTTGAAAATGGGTTGACACTTTTCACAATTGCCATCCAAATTCTGTAAAGTTTGTAAAAAGATGTGGCGGTAGACAGAATGTTATAGGGCTCAAGAGGACACATAATGTCTTTTCTAATTTTATAAATTCAAATTAGATGGGATTTTCCAGTTTAAAAAAAAGGTTAAATTTTACAATGGGTTTACTAAGGATTCATCCTAATGACAGTCCTAGAGTTATGTCCCTTTAAAACTAATGCAATAAATAAAACAGAATGTGCATTGGGAAATTAAAACACTATATACATGCTCCTGCAAATTCTACTGATGCAAAACAATAATATCTGATCATGATTCCATAAAGACACCAAACAAATAAGAAAACCAAACAAAACCATCAAAAAATTATATTGCCAATATATTTATTAGACTAACTGCCACATTACAGTGTAACAAATGAAACCTGTATGAGATATACCTAGCAATGTTTGTGACCAAGGACAAAGATTCCTTATAAAATGAAAAATTGACAGTATTGAAATTAACAGTATTTAAAGGAATGCATGATTAGTCTTCAGATTTTAGTTCTCAGCCAGCCTCTAGAATATATACCTAATTTAATGAATCAAGTAATATTATTGTCTTTTCAGATTCTGTCACTAAAAGTCTGTAATTAAATCATGCAGGATTTCAATGAAAGAAATCAAGAAGTAGCCTGCATAACTGTGGCACATATTTGCCCATCTTAGATTAAATACTGGTAATTCTGCATGTCTATAAAAATACCTGAGTTCATTGTGCAGTAATAATGAGGTTGACAAGTATGAAGACACATTCACACTTCTGGAGTTCTGAATTTGCCACTTCCTCTGATGAAAGCAACACCAAACTCAAATGCATTAAATTTTCCTGAGTCAAACACACCATAGCTGCTGTCTCAAATAGATCAGATTTACCATGCTATAATTATAAAGCTTGCGAAAGCTTTAAAAAGAAATATTCATATCCATAATCCTTAAGAAACATTACATTATTATGGAAAAGAATATTCAGGATTGTTTGAAGACCCTTAATTGTATATACCTACTTTTAATCAAATGGTTTGCTGCTGCTGTGTTTCTTCATTAATAAATCTATGTTTACTCAAAGTTGAGTTGAGTGTTTGTTTACTCAAAGTTGAGTTGAGTTACATTTTTTATTTACCTCAGCATTTATTATTTCCTCTTTTCTGGTGTAACTCTAACCAGGTGAAGTATTTAATAATGGCAAACTCATATATGTTTATATGTGTCCAGTCATCCTGAAGAAGTAGGGTTCAGGTTAAGGCATCCAAAATTAGATTTACTTGCCATGTAGGCAGCCCCACAAAATGAATCTTGGGATATCTGAAATAATACCAATTATCCATGTTTATGTGCCTGGTTTCAGTTCAGGGTGAGATGAATCATTCTAGTCTCTACTGTCTCAATGGGCATATCCACTCCTTGAATGAGGGTCTCAGAACATGAACCAGTTTTTCCTGTGTGCAGGTTTTGGGTGGGATAAAATTAATTGTCTTCACAGTGGCTGGTGTGGGGCTGTGTTTTGGATTTGTGGTGAACACAGTATTGATAATATTGAGAAGTACTTGTTATCGCTGAGCAGGACTTACACAGAGACAAGAACTTTTCAGCTTTTTGACTGCCACACTGGCATGGAAACTGGGGATGCCTAGAAGGCTGGGAGAACACACAGGCAGGACAGGTGACCCCAAGTGACCAAAGGGATATTCCAGACCATATGACATCATCCTTAGTGTATAAAGTAGCAGGAAGAAGGAAGAGGGGATTGATGTTCAGGGTGATGATGTTTGTCATCCCAAGTAACCATTCCACTTGATGGGGGAATCCAGGAGATGGCTGAACACCTGTCTGCCCATGGAAAGCAAGGAATTAATTCCTTGTTTTAATTTGTGTAAGTGTACAGGACCTTTGCTTTCCCTATTAAATTGTCTTTAACGCAACACATGAGTTTTCCAGCTTATACCCATCCAGTTTTCTCCCTGATCCTGCTGGTGCAAGAGGGAGCAAGCAGCTGCATGGGGCTTGATTGCCAGCTGGGGTTAAACTGTGACACTCAGAAATAGACATCTAAATTCAGGTGCCTAAATATTGACATTTTACATTCATCTCAAGCTCCATATAAGGCACTTTCACAGATTAGCTTATGACAGGGAACCTGTAGGAGATCACTACTCTTTTCAGGGACTGTTAGAGGTCACATGCTCGCCACGTGTCTGGGCATTCTAAAAGAGTCCTAGAAATAGAGGAGTCTCAAGTTGAACCCCAGCTTGCTAAGTCCCCAGATCTTCATTTTTCATTGTTCTGCTTTTTGTGTTCTCTTTGTAGCTGTCCTGGCTACTGTTGTAAAACACAATTTTAAAAAGTCTATAAAGACATAGCTAGAAAAAGTTGGCTAAGATGAACCACCATCCTTTACTGAATATGGGGAGAAACATAGTAGAAAAGGATGAGAAAAATGTTGAGGTACTTAATGCCTTCTTTGTCTTAGTCTCTAATAGCAAGATCATTTGCGTTGGGAGTATCCAGCCCTCTGAGATAGAAGACAGGGACGGGGAGAAGAATAAAGCCCTCACAGTCCAAGGGGGAATCATAAGTGATCCACTAGACAGTTTAAACAGACACAAGTCTATGGGCCCCATCTGCAAATACTGAAGCAGATGGCAGAAGTGCTCTCTGAGGCACTTTGCTTCAGTTACCAGAGGTCTTGATTAACTAAGGAGGTCCCAGTGGACTGGAGGTTCACAAATGTGACACCCATCTACAAAAAGGGTTGGAAGGAGGATCCAGTGTCAGCCTCTTCTTAGTGCCGGGGAAGGGTATGGAACAGATTGTCTTGAGTGCCATCACACATCACATACAGGACAATGAGGGGACCAGGCTCAGAGAGCATGGCTATATGAAAGGCAGGTCCTGCTTGACCAACTTGTTCTCCTATTATGGCAAGGTGACCTGCTGAATGGACTTATGGAAGGCTGTGGAAGTTGTTTACCTGCACTTCAGTACAGACTGTGACATGGTTTCCTTCAGCATTCTCCAGAAGAAAATGCCTTCCCAGGTGTATTGTTCACTGGGTAAAAAAAATGGCTGGATGGACAGGCCCAGAAACTGCTGGTGAATGGAGAGATATCCTGTTGGTGGTCAGTCACTAGTGGTGTTTCCCAGGACTCAGTATACTGGGGCCAGTCCTGTTGATGATCTGGATAGTGGGTTCTAGTGCAAACTTGGTCAGTTTTTTTGGTGACATCAGACTGGGTTGGAGCGTTGATCAGATGGAGGTTAGGAAGGGTCTGCAGAGGGATCTGAACAGCCTTAATAGATGTGCCAAGGCCAACATGATGAGTTTCAACAAGGCAAAGTGACGAGTCCTTCATCTGGATCACAATAACCTCATTCAGCACTACAAGCTGGACGGAGCATCTGGGAAGCTGCCCAGCAGAAGAGGACCTGAGGGTGCTGATCTACAGGAGGTGAACGTGATCCAGTGTGTGCCCAGGTGGCCAAGAAGGCCAACAGCATCTTGAACTGTATCAGCAAGAGCGTGGGCAGCAGGATGAGAGTAGTGATTGTCCCTCTGAACTCAGCACTGGTGAGGCCACACCTCATGTCCTGAGTCCACTTTTAAGTCCCTCACTACAAGAAGTGCATTGAGGTGCTGAAACCTGTCTGGAGGATGACAGTGGAGCTGGGGAAGGGCCTGGAGCACAAGACTTATGAGAAGTGGTTGAGGGAGCTGTGATTGTTTAGCCTGGAGAAAAGGAGGCTCAGGGGAGACCTTAAAGCTCTCTACAACTACCTACTTGAAAGTCAGTTGTAGCTGGTGGGGTTCAGTCTCTTCCAAGTAAGGAGTGACAGGACAAGACAAAATGGCCACAAGTTGCACCAGGGGAGGCTTAGATTGGGTACTATGAAAATACCCAATTCATGGAAATTCATGGAAAGGGCTGTCAAGTATTGGGCTAGGCTGCCCAGGGAAGTGGTTGAGTCACTATCTCCAATTAGTATCCTGAAAAACAACAGGATTGTGCATGTCAGCACTTGCTTGGGTTACTTCTGAACAGCAATATTGCTAGAGTTCATTTGGCTCATCACAAATGAGTGCACAGATCTCAAGAAAGTATGCCTAATGAAGGTAAGTTACTCTCTGAAAACTTAATTCCTGATTGGTTTTATCCTTTAGGTACTGAGGCAGAAGGTAGAAAAACACACATCTGTATATTTTAGCTTCTGGCTTACTGGATGATTTTGCTGTTAGAAAAATAAAAAGGATAATTGAAATAGCTAGTGTACCTTAATGCAATGAAAAAACCCAGTCTGTCCTCTTAAATGTCAATAGTTCAATAAAGGAGAAACAACTATTATGGTGATTTGAATGTAGCTGTTTGATCCTGAAATAATCATCTCCCTGAAATCAAATGTTTCTGATGTTTACATCAGAACACACAGTTTAATCTTTTTAGCTCACATTTTTTATTTGTGAAATTAGGATAGAAAAATCCAATTGTTTTCCTTAGTGGGGGTGTTCAAGGATTCAATAGTTACTATTAATACAGTACTTTAATTATGTAGAATTCTTGGTAACTGCCAAGAAGTATTAATGTTTTTTTTAAAAACAGCAAAAAATTATTATTTTTTGTATTGTCTCCCGCTTCTTCAAATGAGAAGAAAAGCATCATATATGGGAAACATGTATAACATAATTTCAGAACCAAAATGAAAGCTAACAAGAAAACAAGTGCCATAAATTGTGAGAAGTAAATGAGTATGCTAAATGAAATGTTGCTAGTTTTGACTTATTTTAACCATACATATCCTTGACAAGAGAGACTGATTGTACAAGCTCACTAACTTGTGTCTGTGGCTTGAGATCTGTTTTCTAGTTCAGGAAGATGTGTTTCATTTTGGAGAAATCAGCTGAAACTGATTTCAGAATTAAGCCAAAAATCTCTTTATTGAAATTGACTTTTTTTGGAGCAGGTTTGTCAAACAACTTGGTATTGTCAAAACACTTTCAAAACTCTGAATACCTTCAACAGAAACAAAATTATTGAATAACGTGAATGTGAAGCACACTTAAAAAAAAAAGATGCTGTATCATATTGCCATATAACAGGTTTCTTTTTGTATAATAATTTATGCAGTAGCATCTCCAAGATTAAATAATTTGTTTCTTATAGATATCTGTGTTAATAATCTCCTGTTACATGCTCTCTTAATACTGAAGACAAAATCTACTCTGTGACTAGTGTGTGAAGTAGGTTAATGCCAGTTTGTTTAGGTCTTTTTGGAAAGCTATCTCTACATTGAATGGCATCTCTAAAGGAACAGGAAGAGATTAAAGAAATTGAAACACAGGGGTCATCCACTTGTATCAGTTGAACAAGCAGAACACTGTGTTGGACATCATTAAAAGACTCAACTGCCTTCCCATCCAGGAAAGACCAGTAGGTCCATGTCACACCAGATTAACCTGAAGTTAGCTGTGGTGTGGATAACTAGCAGGATGCTTCAGACAGGGAAACATCACTTGGGAAACCATCTCACTCAGTCACCTGAAGATCACAGCTGACAGATTCAAAAAACTCTGAGCTGTCAAGGGACCCAAAGCAATTTCATCTCTCTACAACCTCCCTATAACAATTGTAATATCAATCACAGCCTCTATCCATCCCTATTATAGAATCAAGTACTGCCTACAATAAACAAATAATAAAATCCTCTGTATATTTACAGAAAGGCAAAGAGATATAGCTGACATTCATCATACTACCTCAGCTGAGAAAGAAAGGGCAATAGTTTTTCTTCAGACACAGGAATATGTGAAACACTGCATTCTAATTATGCAGGTTATAGCACAACCACAGAAAAGTCTCAGGCTTTCTTAATACTGTATGTTTGTTTATATATAGTCACACACATGCACACTCACAAAAGTATTTGGCAGCTGTTTGGAACAGATGGAGTCCTATAGCTCTCCAAGGGAAGAGCCTGTGGAAATACAGACAAAATACATATTGGCATCCTTAAAATAGTCTGTGAAGGAAATAACTGTTGAAGAGAACTCTTACACACATGCCCTAAGCGATTCATAGCTCCAAAACAAGCCACCAATATTTTAGGGTCAGATAAAGAATAGCATGATCATTTAACTTGTGGTCAGCTGCATAACAAAAGATGCTGCAGATTGTGTGCAATGATCACATCATAAAACTGATATTCTGGATACTGAAGGCATTAGGATTACTTCTTTAAACTGGATTTGGTAAACAGGATTCGTATAACTTTCTAGGATGAAAGAGATTTTTATATAGAGGAAGAAATGAGCTTCACATACACTCGATTTTATACTCATCCAGGAGAAAAAAAAAATAATCCAGTACCTTTGAGAAGGATTTATTCTCAGGCAAAACAAAATGATACTAGGTGCATTGACATCACTGACTTTTGGTATATACTTAATTCTCTCTCTACAGTCTCAAAAAATCTATCTCAGAGCTTATTTTGTTTTTCAACTATATCTCTGTGAATCCAAAATACAGTGTCTTTAGAGTTCAAGGAAACCTCCAACATGGATTAGAACGTCTGCACAGAAATGCACATTTGCATAACAAAGTATCTATCTTGCTCTAATCCTAGTTAAGAAGGAATTTCTTTCTTGGAAAATAGTTCAGAATATTATACTGTCAAAATGTAATCAGAGTTGGATTCTTTTTGTCAAGTTTAGTTACTGCATGCAAAAAGATTTCAGAGGAATTTCCTATTTGAGTAAAAGAGAGCAGCATCATGGAAAGACTAACTTAGAGATACAAGACCAAACTTAGAGATATAGATCACAGCTTCTAGAAAAATAACTAATGGTAAAGTAAATGTCTTCAAGCTGTCAGAAAATGTACCTTAGAGGATTATGAAGGATTCTAAAAGGTTTTAAAGATTAGGTATTATAAATTGGTTATCATAATTTGTCCCTCCATTTAAAAAATGCTATTTATTCAAGCGTATTTGTCTACTTTATACAAAACCCTCTTCCACATTTCTCCACCAAAAAAAAAACCAAAAAACTGTATTAGGTCTATAAGTCAGGAACAATTCTCTTTTGTTGCTTTTTGCTTAGATTACTACACTCTTCAACTTTTTTTCAAGTAATCCAATCAAATATTTAATTCTCTGGCTCCTTTCCACCACTTAATATTTTAAGGCTTAGTCCTTAAACATTTTGAACTTGATTCAGTTACTTGCCCAGAAACTTGTAGTGCCACCTAAGATGCCTTAGGATATCCACATGGAAATGGCAAATGTAACACAGGGCTTACAGGAGGAGCCTCAGCTGAGGGTTGAGTAGGATGCTCTTATACCTTCTATCGTACAATACCTATACTTGTGGGGCAAGAGGCTCAAATGCAGAGGGTGTATCAGATGTGGCCATGTCCTTTCACACACTTTGGTCTGGGCCCTGGGATGGAGATACCGGTTTAGTTTCCCTGTCTGCCTACACAAAGTTCCTGTGTAGCCTTGAAAGAAGTCCCTTCCTTCCACTCTTGCTTAATTCCTCACAGATTCCAGAGATGCAGACAATATTTTTTCATCATGTCTTGTATGGCAACATCCCCAAAAGCATTTAGATGTGAACTGTCCATATACATATATATATTTCAGTGTTAGATTAAGTGTTCTACAAGAAACTAAGCATCCTAAGTCAGTACTACAGCTCTAATGTTAATTCAGGGAAATGCACATGAGGATCAACAGTCCTGTCAAATTACTGTGCACATTTACAATATGGTATGACGATCACAAAAGCAAAAATTATTTCTTACTTCAGTCTTCTACTCTTTCCTCTTTCAAAAATCCATCTTTTTGGATCCAGGCCAGAGTATTTATGCAGTGCTTGTGATCTTTACTGGGGATAGGACACAGAAAGGAAACTAAATTATAAGAAATCATACTAAAAAGGCTAAATTCTAACCATATGTACATAGGTTTATGGAACAAAAACACAAGAAGGTTTGCAGAAAGCAACATGAATGCCAACTTGTTCTCAATAGAACTCTTTGAGCCTCTTAGCAGAGAGAAACACACTTTTTATGCACAAGTTGCAGACAATTAAGTGGCTGTAGGAAGGATTGCTTGTTCCTGCTGGGCGCAGCAAACATGCACACAGGCCCAGCTGAGCCTCACTCACTCTTGTGCAGACCCACTGCCTAGCTCATTGTCTGGGGTAAGTAGGATGCATTACACCCTGGAGAGCCTAGTCTGCTTCACAATTCCAACAAAGTGAGCCCACATGACTAGTATAGGCTATACACTGCAGTCTCTAAAGAAAAGATGTATATATTTTTTTCTCCATAGAATTTCCCTGAACCCCTTGGCTTTCTGTCTGGATTTGCATTGTGTAAGTGCTGTGACTCAGAAAACAATCTAAGCAGATCTTTTGTCTTCCCAGCCTTTCAGTATCAAGTGGGAATATATTAAATCATGCATTTGCAATATATTTAAAACTTGAATTCAAAAACCCAATTTAGTTAGCTATTTCCCTACTAACAAAGCAGAAACACTTAAAAGCAAGGAAATTAATAGATGCCTTCACATATTGTCCACTGCTGCCTCAGAAATTAAGGCAAATATCTCATCAAGTGTAATGAAATGCATATTTCATCACAAGACTGTGACCTTAATGTGGACCCACAGAAAGGTGGGTATTACTAGATAGGGGTTCTGGTTATCTCAATTTCAGTAGCAGAATATTTTCTTTAGAGGAAAGCTCTTACATGGGCAACTTTAGCAGCTAATTATCTATTGACAGCAAAATGCCGTAGTAAGACACTTTTGGTACATTAAGAAGCTGTGTTTATCCTCAAGCAAGGGCAGAAGAATGGTTCTAGTTCACCCAAGATTTATGGATGGATTCTGCCTACTGGCTTTAATTGTATCACACAGATGCTATAATCAATACTTCAAATGCCCTTGCCTGGTCCAATCAAGATGACTCCGATTACCTAAATTACTTGCCTATTGTGCTTACACTCAGAATACAGTCTACAAAAATAAATTTAAAGAGGAGGAAGCCCTGCAGAGTGACTCAGAGTAACATCATCTATTTTGCCTTGTAATCAAACTTCCCAGCAAAGCCCTTTGTGCAGTTGCCCCAGCAGTTCTGCCTGAGATGAACCTCCACTGACCTTGATAGCTCTAAGTGCATGTAAGGACTCCTGGCCACTGGCAGGTCAGCCAACCCTCCTTCCATAAATCACCTGGGAGGTTCTCTAGCAGCTCTCTCCTCCTCCACCTTCCAGAGAAAACTGGAACAAGGTTCATTAGCCTAAAAATGTGCCAGCAATAATTGGAACACTGCAAGGTCTAGCTCAGTGCATTTATGTAAGACCTGTAAGACATTTCTGATCTGGGCACCTCCGCAGAATGAGCAATATTAGCATTTGTAAGAACTCAAGATGCAAACGTATCTTGACAAACAGTCTGTTTAATTACATTTCATGTTTATTTTTCATAAGCACTATGATGTGTTTACTGCACAAATGCTAGTAAACATACAGAATTTCATATAGATATTTCACTTTGGTTTACAGTTTAAGTGCTGTTTTGCAATAAACTGCCGGTCTCTGCTCTTAGTAGAGTAATATAGCACTGTAGCTGGTAGAAATACCTGTAGCTTAACTAAATTTAGGAACATTGTGTCTGTTCATGTGCATAGAAAAGCAGGTCAAAGTTGTTTTCAATTATTCAGGCAGCACCAATTTTAGATTATTCCTAACTATTCTTTTAGTTACTCTTCATTGGTTGGGATTTCAAAATGTATGATAGCTGCTGGCCTCACTGTTTTGCCTAGTAACAAGGAGGACACATTAAATACTGTTTGTTTATATATCTGGCATACTAGGAGGTAGAAAGTTTCCTTGTATTTATTATTTTATTTGGATAGATGAAATAAAACCTAACATACATCTTTGCTTCTTTTCTGTATTCTTTTATTTAAACAAATAAAATAAATGTTGACATACAGTTTTGTTTATCAGTATTTTAAATATTACCCTTGTTCTGGCAGTACTTGAAGTCATCATAACGGTATGAAATCCCTCCAGTCCTGCCTGCTGCATAAACATGCTAAATTCACTCCCTACTGCCAGAAGAACCCTTCAGCCTAAAAGGACGTGGGGGATAAGGTTGGGCAGAGATGCATATTGGTTATATAGTGTTGCCTCATTTCAACAGTTATCGATATATCTATCTGTGTAGGACAGAATACAGTTAAAATGTCTTGGTCTTTGTTCTCCTATTTGCCTTCCATTTTTCCTTTTCATGCCAAGTTATCTATAGCATGTGGTAAGAGCAGTGGAAAAACATGAGTATGAATTATTAATACTCTTGCATATCTGTAAGCAGGAAAATACTTGGGGAGTGAGAGGAGTGAAGGAAGAAGGAAGAGAAGCATGAGGAGCGGAGACCTGAAAACAGCAGGTTTTCAGGGGGGTGCTTGGCTGAAGTTCTGATTGGTGAGCAACAGCAGGAGACAAACATCTCTTTGGATGCTGTTAACACTGTGCAGTGTGACAACCTGTTGTAGGTTGACCATGGCTGCATGCCATAAACCCATCAAAGGCACTCTATCTCTCCTCCCCCTCAGCTGGACAGAGGAAAGAAAATGTAATAAAAGGATTGTGTACCAAGATAAGGACTTGGGGGAGAGATCAGTCCCCCATTACTATCACAGGCAAAACACACTTGACTTGGGAAAAAATTAATTTAATTCATTACTGTAGGCTTCTACAATTACTGATTAAGTCAGAGTAGGATGAGAAATAAAAACTAAATCTTGATACACTCACCAATCCCTTCTTCTCAGGCTCAGATTTACTCTCTAATTCTTTGCCTCCTTCCCCCTAGGGCACAGAGGAGGATGGAGAATGAGGGCTGATGTTGGTTCACCACACATTATCTCTGCCCCTCCTTTCTCTTCAGGGGGAGGACTCCTTGCACCCTTCCCCTGCTCCAGCGTGGGGTCCCTCCCACATTCAAGTCTTCTATGAACTTCTCCAGTGTGAGTTCTTCCCAAGGGCAGCCGTTTTTCATGAAATGATCCAACGTTGATCCCTCTCACACCACGCAGCCTGTCAAGATCACACTGCTCCAGTGCGGGTCCCCTGCAGGCTCACAAGTTCTGCCAGCAAAATTGCTCAGCACAGCCTTCCCACAGGTTCACAGCCTCCTTTGGGCATCCGCCCACTCTGGCACAGGGTCCTCCATGGCTGCAGGTGGATCTCTGCACCCCTGCAGTCCTCATGATCTGTAGGCCTGTCTCACATGGTCTGCAGCATGACCTGCAGGGGAATCTCTCCTCCAGCTCCCAGAGCACATCCTGTCACTACTTCTCTGCTGACCTCGGTGTCTGCAGACATGTTTCTCTCACATATTCTCACTCCTCTCTGACTGCTGTGTCACAACCGTTTCTTCTCCCTTCCTAAAGCTGTTATCCCAGAGGCACTACCATCATCACTGATGTTCTTGGCCTTGGCCAGTGGCAGGTCCATCTTGGATCTAGCTGGAATTGGCTCTGTCAGTCATTGAGGAAGATTTTGGTAACTTCTCATAGACACCACCTCTGTAGTCTGCGCACTACCAAAACCTTGTCATGTCAGTCCTGAAACCCTCCGGTCCTTGCCTGGACAGTCTGACTGGTGGTTTTCTTGGGAATCGGCTCTGGTGACTTTATGGAGAGAGACTACTCTGATCTGATTTCTCGGAAACAGAACTTTAATAAGGCAAAAACAACAAACAGGATAGTCTGCACTGTACTAGGAACAAACCAGAAAAGAGCAGGGTCCAGGGTAGAGCAGAGATATTTATACACTTGAGTACAGGGAGGGGTTAAGGCGAGGCCTGAGGGAAGGATTCAGTGGAAGAGAACGATTAGGAATATTACAATTTTTGCAGCAAAAAGTAACCAATAATAACAAGGAGAACCCAGAACTTTCTAGCAACAATTTACATAACTGAACAGGGGGATCTTGGCAGTGAAACTTTTGCTCACCACAACTACAAAGGGTTTTCCCACGGCCTTAAGCTGAGGTTCTCTTCTTCCTCTGCTGAGCCACCCCCAACACAGCACAATACACATCCCAGTTTTCCACAACTGTTTTCTTCCCCCCAGTGTTGGTAAGATTTAATCTGTATCGCTTCTCTGACTCTTTCCTGGATTTTATTTTTAACTTTTTGTCTGGACTGTTTATAATATGTTCATTTTTGATATCCTTATGCATTAAAAATCTCTTCTTACCCTGCTTCTGTACCTCCTTTACCAGCATCATTTCAACCCCCTTTCTTCAGACTTCTCATCCAATTTGTGACAGTGTTTGCTTTCCTATTTCTTCATTTTCAAACTTTAATAGCTAACTGCTGATTCTGATCTCATACCCACATGTAGAAAACCAGACCACGAAGGTTGTAGTCAGTGTGGTTTTTATCTTCTTACTAAAATGTTACTGCTGAAAAAATTTTGGAATTTCTTCTCATATGTTCAAAGGAATATGAAAAAAATCACCATACTTAACTCAAATGGCAGTTTTCTCTCTTTGATCCTGGTTCAGCAAAGTCCTTGAACCATGCCTGCCATTTAGCCTGAGCATAAATCTCATTAAAATCAAGCACGTGCTTAAGGGCCTAAAATAGGTTTTCCAAGCAACAGACATCTCTAACTAGTTAGAAACTTTTAACCATCCATAACTATCTTTCTGCACTGCTCCTGCTTCTATTGCTGCATTATCAATCTTCATTTCTGTCTCTTTTGCCTGAACAGAAATTGCTTTGGTTCTTGAAAATCTAACTCACTTGAATTTATTCCCCCTGCCCTTCCTCCTTTTCGTGCCTGTAGAAATCTTTCCTTTCTATCAGCAAGCCTCATTGAAAAGCAAACCAAACACACATCCTCTGTCACAGTGACTTTGAGCCCCTTTTCCTTTCTCTTTTGTAACTTTTTACCGTAGAACTTCCATGCCCCCCCTGTAGCAAATGTCAACAGTGTGTGATTTTCACATTTTCAGTTTCAGGTTAATCAGCAAGGTGTTCTGTGGACCACATTAATGGCTTCAACCTCCAAAGTACAAGCTATCAAATAATAAACAGCTTTTGAAAATATTTGTCTGAAACAGTTTTTTAACCTTTCTTTATTTTTATGGACTGCTTCCTTTTGTAGTCAGAAATATTCTCAGATATATTGAAACACGTCGGGTAATATTTTCTCACCTCCTTAAGTTTCTATAAAGCTTCAAGCTCTGACTTGTTTCCAGCTTGTTTTTTTTTTCCTTTGAGGTTATCTAGATATCTTAATAAACTGTATGCCATACCTAGTATCTCATGTCTATCTTCAAAGGGGATTACTAACAACAGTTTCTCTGGTTTGCTTTCCTATGCAGGAATTCAATAAAATCTCTTTACACTAAAGCTACTGATGAATTTTTAACTGTCTCTTCTATATAAATCCCATCTTCCTACTCTATCACTATCCACAACTGAATTTACATTTATGGCCCATTGGAATCTCAGAGCAGAGAAAGTTAACCAGGGGATATGATTTGCAATGCGGCTGATGAGTTAGATTTCATGACAAACAGGGCGCAGAAGGCAGAAATAGAGGTAGAATCTGAAGCCAGAATTTCAACAGCTTTGGTTGGGTTTCAAGCTGGTGAAAAGTTTACCTTTTTTGACTTCTAGAAACTCACAACTTGGCCCTTAATGCACACACAGTGAGGTGATGTGATGGGAGTGAAAGATATTTGTCTTAATGCAGGAATAGTACTGACTTAAATGTTTAAGAGAAAAGGAAGCATGCAAACCTAACACAGAATTTTTGTAGTTGTTTGGGGTTTTTTAAATCACTTAAGCTGAGATCCGTAAAAGTATTTAGCATCTTAATTTTCAATTAAAATCAGCAAAATCACTCCATGAAGTGACTGGCTGTTACACATGTAAATACCATTTAATTCTGGACTTTTGATCTTTAGGCAGTCTTTTTACTGGTCTCCAGAGAGGTCTGTGAAAGTAATGAAAAACATCAACCATTTTGATTCAGGGTTGAAACGAAGAACTTCAGATTTTCTGGTTGCATGGTATTAGAAAGGAGTGAATCCCTTTCATCTAAATATAGCTCTCCCTCCACCATCTTCATATGTAAAATTCAGAAGCTTAACTTCACCACTAGTATCAGTGAGATGCTTTTCCCGAGCCACTTTCAGAAAAAGCCATCAGAAATTGTTGCTAAATGTCATTTTCAGTATCAGCATTGCAGCTTCTGTCCACTGCAGATTAAATGTCTCTTTCAAGCACCACTTTGAATTAAGCAAATCACAGTGGCACACCAGCTACCCTATAATCTCTACTGGAACACTTTCCAGGCATATTTAGACTACAAATATATTTCTATCAGCACCACAGAAGTCAGAAGACTGTGAAACCTCCTCGCTACAACAAGGCTGCAGAGGAGAATGAAACTTTTTAATTTTAAACAATCTCTTTACAGAGTGCATTACAATGGCAGGGATATTTTCCTTTAAGTGCTAGGCAAATCCAAATTGGTAATAAAACAAACTTTTTTTCTGTATTACATGTTTGCTATTACTCAGTTTTATTTAAAAATCTCTTCTCTGTAGAATATGATGTTCAAAGTTCTGATAACAATTAGTACAGTTATAGTATTTCAGTTTATACATTAAAGAAGAGAGAATTAGTGATAACTAGCTACATGTATTAAATATTAGAAACCAGGAAGCACCTAAGCTGAATTTAGCACATTTCATTGGTTAATATCTATCGGGGTTTTTCATTTGCAGCTGTATAAAACAATGTATATTGCTTAGTTAGTATCTTTATAGGACAGAGTTAAGTGATGCAAATGTTCTATTTAAAGTACACAGTAGGCACGGCTGTGACGACATACACATGAACACAAAAGATCAAGTGTTACAGCCAGGATTCATGCCCCCAGCTTCAGCCAGTCACTGTTACCATTCTATAATGTAAATGGAGAGAGAAGCAACTCATGAAAGATTCATGCCTTTGGTAATCTAAGTCACCCTCTGCAAGTGACAAACTTGCGTTGTGGGTTTATACAGATATTTAATCATTTAAGCCCTTAACCTAACAGGCATTAAAGCCCCTACCTTCTGTTGCAATAAATTTAAAGGGGGTGCCTTGGTGTGTCTGCCAGTGTCTAGAGATAGATCAAAATCAACCTGGGTACTTAGGGCAGGATTCAAGCCACCTAACATCAGGTGTCTCCAATGCAAGTATAGATAGCTGAACTGGGCCTACAGATTCTGATTACAGCAAATGGATAAAAATAATCAAAACACTCAGTGAAGATTACAGTATTATTGCATTGGATCTACATTGGATGTAGATGCTTTTTCTAGAGTGAGGTGCAGTCACCTACAGCAGTGACACTGAAAGTCAGCAGAGCTGAACCCATTGCCTTAATCACATAGAATTTAGCTTCCACTTAGCCAATACTTTGCTAGGCAGCTGAATGCCATTAAGGAACTGGTCCTCACAATCCTGTTATATTCCAGTGGAAAATCTCATCAATTTCAATGAAAGTTGGGTCAGACTGACAGTAGTTCACACTGCATAGTTATAAATATCAATCACTTTATATTGTTATGTCCAAAAAACAATAATATAAGCATGCAGACAATGCAGGCAATGGCTGAAACAAAATTTGACTGCATTTGCTTCTCAACCAAATGTGAGACTTAGTAAAGTAAAGTCTGATTTGATCTTAGTCCAGCTTCTAGACAAGAGTGACTTTATGGCTACCTCACAGCGTTCTCATTAATGCAGGGCAGAGTTTCTATGCATTACTTGTCTTCTGCATCAATTTTTCATTTGTAGTTTATTCACAGAACTCTTTACCTGTGCCCTTGAAGAGTCATCTTCTTCAAACGACTGGTCTGATTGCATTACACAAAATACACCAGTAAAATATTTTTGGGAAGTGAAATATTTTACTCTTTTCAGACTATTTCTGATATTCTTACTGCCAGCTCCACCGCTGGGTAGGAATGCAGTATGCAAGCACCATGATTATGGCACTGGCTATCCCTTTGAAAAATTCTACATTATGAAATATCATGAGATTGAATAATAGTGGACAAAATCAAGCTAGAAATAAAATGCCCAATTTTAACCAAGTGTTAATCAACTAATTATTTGGTATATTGTATGTTCTCTATCATTCAAATTCTTTATACTAAAATTGTATTTCTCAAAGATGTGACGTGCCTTGATCAGAAGTTGCCGTCTTATTGAATCTATTATTTGGTGAAATTATGTCTTGCACTACAAGAAGTCAGGATGTGTGACCATTGTGGTCCTTTCTGCCCTTAACATCTGAGGATTTTTCTCATTTTGACCTTGAACCAAAGCCCAGTGAATTTAGAGGGAAAATTTCCTTTTGTTTCAAAGGACACCACCCTGCAAATGAGAATGCTGCAAAGTGGCCATAAAGTCACTCTTGTCTAGAAGCTGGAGTAAGATCAAATCAGAGTTGACTTTACTAAGTCTCACATTTGTTTGAGAAGCAAATGCAGTTTAATTTTGTCTCAGCCGTTGCCTCTCTGCATGCTTATATTATTGGTCTTACTTTGGACATAACCATACAGAGTGATTGACACTTAGACCTATGCAGTGTGACCCACTGCCAGAGTCTGACCCAACTCAGGGTACCTTTCTGGGTTCCCATAGGCAGCTCTCTGTTTTCTCTCAATATAATGGCCAGTTTCAGCTTGCAGACAAGCAGTGGTGGGAGCACTCTCATACATTTTGATGAGACTATTTTCTGAGTAAGGTGTTATTCCATGAGTGTAAAGGTGACCATATTTGGTCCAACGACATTGCTGTGAGCTGCTCCACTGCATTTCTCAGTATTAGTTTTTCTAATTTTTATGACCTGGATTTGGGATTTTTTTTTTTTTTTTAGAAGCTTTTCACATGCAGTAGCATCAGAAGAAATGATTTTGCTTTCTTTGGAGATTCAAAGGAATTGGATTTCTAGTTTTTCCCTCAGTTCTTAACAGAAGAGAGATAATGTTTGCATTTTACTGACAGCCCTAGGACAGACAACATTTGAAGCAACATTTTAATTTCATCTCCTTTGGATTGCTCTTGCTACAACTGCCATTCATGACAATATCACTCTGTCTCTCAGAGAAAATCAGATCAGGCTCCATCTCTGATAAGATTCCAAAGTACATATAGAATACAAAGATACGTTCATAAAAACAAAACATTAATTTGTTGCAAGTTTGTTTTTCTGTTTTTAATTGACATCTAATGAGACTTCAAAAAATTAAACAGCTTTTTTGTTGTCCAGTGGGAATGCCTTGAAACTACACATCAAAGCTAATGTAATTTCGCTGTTCTACTAACATTGTTCTTTAACTGCTAAAATCTAAAGTACAGGTACCTGATTACAATGGGGGTGAACCCATAAAGTTCTCTTTGACCTCACATTTTATTTCACAGCCAATGCTTATCCAACCACAGGCACTGCCTGAGCAATTTTAATAATAGGCCACCATTTGATTCTCAGCCAAAAAAACCACGAACAGATAAGTTTTACATGTGATTTTTTAAGGTCAAACTGTCTTTCAGCCTGAGGAATTCTGCAAAAGCTGTGTCCCTAAAGGCAGGGATAAAATAGTGCTGTAATCAAGAAACTTGATGGAATACAGAAATTTAGATAAAACCATGTTAGATGATGCCTAAGAAACAACATTTCATTCACTTAAATATCATCTAACACACTGCTAGTCCCGTACCTGTTTTGTAATAATCACAGGTTTTGCTTCTTGGGCGTCCTTTCCTTACTGTCTGCATGGAATATTCTCACTTTCCATACACTTAACCCCCCTGATTTACTTCTTCTGTTACTAAATTCAAATAATCTCTAGTTCTAATCTCCAAGTAATAGGGCCATAGGACAACCAAAATGAATGCAGCCAAGATGCAAGCATGCCTCCGATACTACCCGTGAGCATGCCTGGCATGTGACTGTACAAATTAGGTTTGTCACACCAAGCCACTCCACAGTGGTAGCACTGGTTAACCAACACCTCCAGAAGTGACAACAACCTGGAAGCACAGTGGTCCTTATTCACAAAACACCAAGGAATTATGGCAATATTATCATGAACAGATAATAGTGAACTCATTTGCAGTGAATTACAAAGCGCCTAAATAATTTGCTTGTTAATGCTCCTCTTTCCTCTGCCTTTCTGACTGCATTCAAGGCTGCAAATGCACTGTCTTGGCAGTCACACATACCAAGAATTACAATAATCCAAACTGAGGAGGTAATGAGAAAATGAATCTAATGAATCTAGGCTAATAATTACAGCTCATTTAATTACCTCTGAGATACAGCAGGAGCTGTAATTTTTTTTTATAATTGATGTTCCTGACATCTTTGTACCTTTTAAATGTATTAGTTGTAAAATCTGCCATGTTAATGTTGAAGTTGATAAAAATGTCACAAAGTGAAGCAGAGATAATGGAACAGGAGAGTCTTTAAATGTCAAATAAGTAGAAAGGTATTGACAGGCAGATATTTTACTGCTTTTATGCTGCACATGAGCTCTTCAATAAACGTACAACATGTGTGAGGAGCTGAATCAAGAGCTGCTGGCTGAAATATTGTCAAGGCTTTGTTTGGTCAGATTTTCCTAGTGTAATTCTAATTTTTCATAGTTGCCTTAGGCCATTACCATGAAAGCATGTGCATTAGACTAGACACTTGATGGAAGACTCCACGCTATTTTACAGACATCCGCATTAAAATATTGGATAGCTTCAGGCCTCAAACCTGGTAAACTTGTACTTACATGGCAACTATATTCAGGTTAATTGCCTGTTGAAGTTTCGTATCTACCACACGGAGAATTTAGAAAATAGTCTCTTTAAAAATTGGGAAAATAATTCTGCCTCAATAATGTCCTTTTTTCATACAGCATTGGTTACTTTTTCTCCATTGACTGGTCCTGCACCTCTGCAACCAATGAGAATTTTACAATCAATGAGAGCTTAACTTCACTGGGAACAGAAGCATGTCTTCTGTGCCTAATGAATCTTGAAATTAACACAACTTCTTTATATTTTTGCTTTGCTCCAGCACTCTCAGTGCCAGCACAGATTTCCAAGAAATGTTTACAGCCAGCTCGCTTTCTCTCTGCTAGATCCTGTATAGCAGAGGACAAATGGAGATGACAGTGAGTCCCACTTGGATGGGAGGGTTTCTTTGTGGCCTTGGTTGGTTGGTTGGTTTTAGAAAGTCACATTTACCTCTGTCAATAATTCAGAATCCCTTCTATCTTCACATCTTAGGCAATACCTTGGTGGTCAGGGGTATAGTCTGTGTGTCCAAAGGGCACAATGGGACAGTCTTACAGAGTTCAGCTCTCATTGCAGTGGGACCTCTGGCAGTGGGCTGAACAGACAGGTGCCTTTTCTTCTTTTCTTGGTGATCTCGTGGCATTGAGATCACCAAGATACAGCAGCTCAGAAAGCAGCAGCCCTCTTCCTACACCATGGCCCAGGTCCTCTCACCAAAAGAGGAATGTCCAGACATCAGGGAAGAAGAGGAGGTTTGTGGGGGAGACATAAGATTAAGGTTTAATGCAGATCTACTAAAGTTGTAGGCCTAAGAATCTGCAGAATAATGGCAATAATGTGTACTTTTTCTACCTTAATTTAGGTTAAAAATTCTTTGTAATGGCCTCTGCCCATATTTGTTTACCACCTAGTGCTATTAAATTTCTTGAAGCCTATTCTAACTGTACAGTCATGCCTTTTTACAAAAAAAAGAGATTATGAATATTTGCTATTCCTAGCATCATGTGACAGATAGCTGAAGTGAGTTACCCTGCTGCCCTTTGAAACAAAACACAAAAGTATATACACACCCACTCGCATACTATCCCACATAAAGATACCTAGGCAAACCAGAACTGACCACGTCTTTCATTACTGGAGCATAAAAATAGCCTCATTCTTTGTGAAACCATTTTAAATGTGACAACAATAGCTTATAATTTTGACTAAACATACTAGTTTATTGTTTCCCTGCCTTTCTTTTTAATTATGTTCATTATACAAATTTAAATCATTTGTGCATAATTAAAAGTCAAAGCTTCTCTCTATGGTCCCACTAGCTGCTGATAGTCATTCAGACTTTTGTTTTTTCAAACAAGGTTTATCTGCAAAACTCCCTTTCTTTCAATAAGAGAAGAGGGACATTGATTCAGAAATGCAATGTGGACATGCAACAGTGATAAGTGGGCAAACAGAGCTCAGGTGTCACCTACAAAAATGACCCTTTTGGAAACCACAGCAGTTCAAGAGGAAACAAGTAATAAACTCTTTCCCTTCTTCTTCTTTGATCTTGGATTATACTGATGACAACAACCAATTGTAGGAAAAGAAAATCAAGGTCATCCCTAAGGGACACAGCATAAAAAGTGGGAGAATAATGCACTTTCTTAGTAGACTTGTAACACAGCAGTTTTTAAAATTGTGAAAATAGTAAATAGAAATAAACCATTCAGACTCCTCGCTTGCTCTAATAATCTCAGATAATCATTTAAGTGATATTTAAATTGTTTTTTAAATACTGCCAGATAGCTGGATGCAAACTTAAAAATACTATATTTTATCTTAGTGCAATGAACTAGGGTTGCTGTAAGTTTGGTTATGGTGATATGAGCTTGAAAAAGCAGGGACCAGAAGACCTTGAACCAAAGCAGCAATAATCTTTGTAGCTCCTAAAATACTTCATGATTACATTTGGTTTTCTTTTTAAGAGTTTTTAACACTTTGGAACAGATCTTCTCTTTATTACTAATTTAAGACCTTCCTAAGCAGAAGAACTAAGCCTGTGAAAAAAAAAAAAACATAGAAAGAAGCTTCCTCCACGTGAAAGGTCTCATCCCAAATGATTGAACACTCCAGCCCATTCAAATCTCTCAGCCATTGCAAGGTATAGTCATAGGTAAACAGGGGAATATTTCTTCCTCTGAAACTTTCTTAGAAAGTGAAATATGAACAATTCAAGGAATAGGATGACTAGGAAGAGGAGAGGGAATACAAAATCAAAAGGTATTAGCAACAGGATGGACTTACTGATACTGCTGGTCTCCCAAGCCCAGTCCCACCTAACATCTGTACTGCTCACCTGCAGGCACAGATTTCTGTTGTGCTCCACAGCATACCTAAGAGGGAAAGTTAATAGAGCTCATGCAACCACTAACCCTGATTCTCCAGAACAGCTGGAGCTAAGCACCTTCCAGGCCTCTACCAGCAGAGAGCTCCAATACAATTCTTGCTGATTTTTCAAGCGACTTTTATCTCAACTAACTCACTGTAGACAACAACTGAGCTAACCTCCCTAGTTCATGGAAAGAAATGGGTACTTCAGAGACAGAGCTGGAGCTACCAGACCTAGTTTACATGACTAATTTAAGATCAAATTAACTATATGCTGGAAGCATGCTGTCCTGTATATTTGATTTAGAGGGAAACCCTTGGAAGAGCTCCTAGCTTTGGTGTTACCACTTGCACTACATTTGTTCAAATGAATCCATGCAGAGGATATATCTGAATCCAAAGCACAGCTTGGCTTCTGAACACGTATGGATACAGAAAATTCATGGTTGTCTGTTTAGCATGTTCTCATGTTATCATCATGTCCCATGAAGAAGAGAGGGGCCAAGAAGCAGCTGTTGACCATGGTTATAATTAATTGTCTAGATATCTAGCTAAGAGAGATTTAAGCTTACAGTTAATAAAAGTATAAAACGTATGTGCAAAATACCATGTTGATGACTTCTCTTACAAGTATTACGAGAATGCTTGCATCATTCCTTGCAATTGAGCTATTCAGGTGGGTAGAGGAGATAAGTAAGGCAGTCAGGAAAAGGCAAAGATTTGGAGACAGACACCAAGTGGGGAGAAATGAAATTAAATCCTGCCAGCTGTAACAATCCAGAAGGGACTGGCACCAGACAGCTGGTCTGTAATACAAGCAATTTAGTCCTGCCTTGTACTACACCAGAATTGTGAAATGTTAAGGAGGTTCACAACATATTTCTCAAAAAGCTTTTCTATTTGTGATTTCCACAGTTATTATCTTTATTTTATACACCAAGATGCGGGTTGTCATCTTTATCTTATTCATAATTTTGGACATATATCACACTCACTCTTTGCTTTTAGCCTAGCAAGGCTCATCTAATCCTAAGGTGGATATCTAAACCAGACAGCTCTCCTCAGTCAATTTTATTTCAGTTATCATAAGGAGAGACAAGAATTTTAGTTCAGATTTTAGGATCTGCTTTGTAGATATATATATAAAGAGCAGTGAGATGAGGACATATTGGTTTGAATCCTGATTTTTTTCAGTACCAAAGAAAAAGCTTTCATATCTTAGCTTCAACAATTTTAAATGGTTAACTATGTTCAAAGGGAAAATTTTTGCATGAGATGCATAACTAGTAATGCATCATTACTCCTTTATCTTGCTGTCTACAAATGTTTGGTGATAAGTATGTGCAGATTTTCTTGGAGAGAAATGATTTCCTGAACCCTGGCCTTAACAGTTAAGCAGTAAAAAGACCCAACCATGAAGAGCATTTTGCATTTCATTGAAAATAAACCACTTCTGTAATGGACAAGACAGTTATTCAGCCATATATGGCACCATTATCTGACAGTTCGTGGTCGAAGGTGCATAACTTCATACTCGGATGGAATTCTGAGAGGCAATTTGAAGTAAATGAAATATAGTTTTCTGATACAGAATTTAACATCTGTCTTTGCTTAGCATTTTGATTTGCTTTTCTTTCTTTCCTAGAGTGAAAAAAACGTGTTGAAAATCTACATATTAGTGCCACAGAAATGTACTTTTCTTGGCATCCCATATCCTGTTTCCTTCTTTCCCAAGTTTGCTGTTCTCAGCTTCCGAAGCATAGCAATCCCCCAGCTGCATCTGATAATTCTCATCTCAACAGCAACAAAAGAGAAAAAAGCAAAACCCTCTGCAAAAATAATAAATTCATTTTCATGCCAAATTTAAAAGAAAAATAAGGAAATGAACAGCTGGACTACAGTAAATGATTTTTTACTAGTTTAAGAGAATTCTATATACAATCTTCTCTAAGTATTTCCTCCCCATCTGCAGCAACCCCTTTTTCCTCCATTTCCTATTCTGTTCTGATTTTGAATTTGAGAATTATGATAACATGGGATCCTAATCATCAGTTAATCTGGAAAAAAATCCTATGTTGTAAGAAACACTGTTAATTCTACTTTTTTATTTTGTGCTTTCCTCTTCCTTTTCCTATGATAAAAAACTAAGGCTCTAATGAATCCTTATATCAGAACAATGACGTATTTTTCCACGGGAAAATGGTTTATTTTTCAAGAGTACTACAAAACAAACTTTAGTATAAATTGCGTTATTTGCTTTTTTTTAGTTGTTTTTAAATTTTTCAAAAGTTAGGGAAGTTCTTTCCTATATAAGGGCTGAGAGCGGGGCAAGGACATGACTGGATATACTTTCTGGAAGTATATGCAGAAAGAAGCATATATCAAATGTTTCTCCTTTCCACCAAAAAAAAAAAAGAAAAAGAAGACCTACCAATACATGAATGACAATTTTTCAACATGTGCATAGGTATACAAAGTGAAGTTACTCTCGTTAAGAACTATGAAATACATTCTAGACATTCTTACGGCCCCTGTTGTGTTACAACATAGAGCCTATCATTTTTTTCCACCAGTAAACCTTGAAATAAATGTTGATATTTCTTAGGCTCCACTCATTTAAATACTTTAAAAAATAAAAATGGGGTTGTCATTTTGGAAATATGCAGAACTTTACTAGAAAAATTACTCTAAATTCTTATACTAAGATAGCAATGTATATGAAAAACAGATTATTAGATTATTTTTTAAAATGAAAAAACTTTATTCACCTAAAAGACTTGACAGAATTAATTCCTTCAAAACCACAGGAGCTATGTACTTCAGAAGATTATAAACTCTGTTATTCACTGAAAAGCTGATGCAACCTATACTTCTCTTCTACACACTCTGTCACAATATTACTTGATGAGTATTGATACTTCTATTGATTGTTAAATTTCTCAAACAATGACACTTGTGTATCAGCTTCCCTAACTGAACAACTTATCAAGAGTGATTGCCTTTTAGGATGAATATTTTAAAGGACAGACAAAAACCAGCCAGTTAAAACTGCCTACCTTATAGGATGCAAATATTACTAGTTTTCAAGAAAAAAAAAAAAAAGAACCAACAGAGATGTACTTATCTTCAAATGACATTTGACTGGCATTCCTTCAGGCTTTATTATTGACATGTCAAGAAGTAAATAAGTAAGTTTTAAAGACTTTATGATAACTTGCACTGGCAGTTAATTTACCATCATTGCCTTCTGGAGCATTTCTGCAAGGATGATAGTAGCAACCCACTCACCCCCATTCAATCTCTAACACCCGAACACTTTGGTTTCCTCACTTTTCCTGTGATCTCATAGGACAGAAATTTATTGCAGTACAGTAGATATGAGAGTGCATGCAGATGTCTATATACAATTTTTGCCATATTTACAGGCCTGAAAATATTGACAGGAATTCACCAGTGGTATCAAGTGAGCTTATAAGTGGGCTCTGTGTGACCAGAAGAACATAGGACAACAAAATTCCGAAAACAGACAACAAAGCTTAAGCTGCTTACCCACAGTGTGAGAGATGTGGATATCGTAGCTCTCCTGCCAAAAGTGGAAGTCATGGCAGTTATATTTAACATACCAGATATCCTCTGGTTATTGTTTAGTTCTTAGTAGTTATTCTTTCCTATTGTTTGCAGCCTCTCTTTGCTCTGAAAAGAAGAAAGAAGTTTGGCTGGCTTTTTATAGAAGAGAGTGGAGGTGGGGAGAACCATACAAACTGTATCCTCTCCAGTCTAAGGGCAGAAGGAAGCAGGTGGCAGGAGTCCCACTTGTTTCAATGGTGATGGAATGGTGATGCAGCCAGCCCAAAAAGAGCTTGCACAGCTCCAGCTCACTACTAAGACTTGCCAAAACACGACTTGGATGCTGCTGAAAACCTGTGGGTCCTGAAAGGGCCTCCCAGCTGTTGAACACCACTTGTTTCTTTTTAATTCTTTGTTTTGTTGGGGTTTTTGTGAGGACAGGTTTGGTTGTTTTATTTGTTTGACTATTGCTTTTGTTTGCTTGTTCAATTTTTTTTTTGTAAGTTTACCTTTGGAAAAAGAAAAATTGATTTTTGAAAATGCATGAGTTAGTAGACATGAAAAGAATGTTTGGGAGGTAAGAAATCACCATTATGTGAAAATCCTTTTTACTTTCTTTTCAGTGTTGAGTCTTTGCCCCATTCTTTGGCATCCACTGCCTGCAGCAGTTTCCTCCCACCAGTTTCTGTAAATTGTCTGAGTCAGGAATGATTTCACGGCAAGAGTATTTGTTTGGAAAGCACTAGGATTTTTCAGTTTGAAGAGATATCAGATTTGATAAAATATATGAAAATGTCAATAACATTGCCATCAGGATGAAAGCAAAGAACAGTTGTTTTAAAGAACATCAGAAATCTTATAGTCAATCTTGCCTTGCCTTCAGTATTTTATTTGAATTATACTCGTAGTACCATCGGGTTCCAGCCATATTCACTACCAGCTGAGTCAATTACCTTTCTTGCTAAAACAATTTTCCAATGTTTCAGGTTTTAAAATACGTGATTTCACCAAGGCAACAGTCCCTGACTTCATAGCAAGAACCTTTTTTAAATTACTACACACTCCATTCACCTCCTCTATAAAGAAATGCAATTTAGTGAGAGTAAGTTTGTTAAATTAGAGCAGTAGGTGCATCAGACACTGGTAGGATTCTTTAAATGCTGTGTTATGAATCAGTGCAAATTGTCTTTAAATCAGAGATAACACAAACATGGAACACAGTCAGGTTTACTCTGTAAGGAAAACTATAAACTGTTTATCCTAAAAATGTTTGTCACCCAAGGGGGGGAAAAAAGTTTATATGTAAAGTATTTAAGCAGAATCAGCAAACCTTTGTAGTTCTTTAAAAGATTTTTCACACCTGACATCTCACCTTCCTCTGAATTGGAGGCTGGAGATGCTTAAATCTTCTGATCCTGTGTCCCTTGCTGAGCAGGTCTTTTGAGCGAGCAGAGATTGCTCTCCTTTGCTACATGTCCAGCGAGTTCCCTTTTATGTCTCCCTGGCCAAGATTGCCCTCAAAACATGAATCAAAGTGACACCACTTACAGCTGATAGAAAATTCATGCTGTGTCATTTTTCAGTTCTGCTATTTTCTCAGGTTTGTACAGGCAGCCAAAGATTACTCAAATAATTGTTCAGAGCAGTCCCCAACACGGGCATTGGAAGCCATTAAACCAGGGAAAACCTCTGATTTTGTTTGCAGATTGGAAAAGATTCTCTGCACTTGTCTGAGGTAGCACCTCTGCAGCTGGCAATGAAATGATGCCAGTTCACACCATCTGAAGCTCTGGCTTTGACAGGACTTTGTCAGCCACTTCATCTCTCGATGTCAAACCTTAAATCAGAAACAGCAGCACTGAGAAAACAGCTACGTCTCTATTTCGTTTGACAACCAGGCTACGCAGTGTCAGACACAACACCTGGTAGATCTCAATTCTGGAAATATTTTTGCCCTTTGTCTTTTTGAAATGCTAGGTTTTACAATGACTTACTGTTTTCTTTATGTGCCGTAGTCCAGACTGTGATTTTAACTAGAATTTTTTGAAAGGAACAAGATGTGGCTCCAATCCAGAGAACTATATATATGTTCTAAATCTTTTAGTGTCTGGATATGATATTTTTGTTCACAAAGATCAGGAATTTTTTTCTTCATTAAAAATAAAATTCTCTATGCTGTCTTTTCTTCACCAGGAGACAGGTGTTAGTGGGGTGTCTATTTGATTTGAGCACCTACTGTCAAAATTCTTATCTGAAAACCTTCACATTGCTGCTTTCTAGAGGTTCCTAAAGGTCTGCAGGAGCTCATATTTCTGATATAAATTTTCCCCAAGGACCTAATTTCTGCTTCAGGAGAATTGACTATAGAGAAAAGATGTCTGCTAGTAGTCTCCAATTTGACAAGGATCAATTTCACTGGACAGCTTCACATTCTGGGGAGCTATTTCATGCCAGAAAACATTGCTTAAGTGTTTCCAAAAAATAGTTTTCTCAGAACTTCCACTCACGAGACTTACCGGACATTTGTTCAGCTAGGCCAGTCGTCTCTCTAACAGCTCATCTTCCAGCACACAGGCGAACAAAGTTACAGCCAGCTGGTGGCCAGTCACAAGTGATATTCTCCAGGGCTCAGTACTGAGACCACTTCTGCCTAATATCTTTATCAGCAATCTAGGCGAGGGGATCAAGTGCACCTTTCACCAGTTTGCAGATGATACCAAGGTGGGTGTCATTGTCAATCTGCCTGAAGGATAGAGTGAGCCAGCCAGGGAAGGCTCAGGCTTCCCTCCAGATGGACCTGCTTTTGCACACAGAGAAGCGATGGTGGGTGATGAGATGGTTGCAGGTCATCAGATGGCAGTGGGTTTGAGTCTTGGAGAAGTATGGAGAGGGATCTGAAAGATCGATGGGCTGAGATCAGTTGTACGGGACTGAACAAGGCACAGATTCAGGGGCTGCACTTGTATCATGACACACCCATGCAGTTCTATAGACATCTGGGGAAGAATGACTAGAAACCCTGGGGGTATTTGTCAATGGTTGGACTTAATAACTTTAGACATCTTTTCCAATTTCAATGATTCTTTGATTCTGTGACGGTTAAAAATATAATAAACGGAAGAACTAATATTTTAGGGATTGATTTGGGTCAAACCTGATTTTTTTTTCTCTCAGCAATTTACTCTGTTTTCTCTTTTTCAGTAGTACTGATTTGCCAGAAAACACAGCAGGCAGAGATATCACTGAGCTTGCAGCCATGACACCTTTAAAGCCCACAGTCTACCAACCTACATGAGGGAGATGTCAGCATTTGGGCAGATTTACTAACACTGGGACAAAATCCCAGCCCTAGAAAAACTGCTTGTAACCCCAAGTTGTTTTTCTATTACACCAGCTAACCTGATTGAATAAGCCATCTGGGCACTCTGTTTACTGCTGTGCACATCTCCAGCCAGCACCTAGCATGTAATTGTGCATAATGATCTGTCCACTGAAAAGGGACCTGTGCTCTTAACTCATGGAGATTCACTCACTTTAGAATAGCAAATTCATAGCCTGAGAATGTGGTACACTCACAAGGTCATTCCTCCACTAAAAGTGCAAATCATCTCAGCTGATTTGTGCAAAAACACTGCTCCTCCAATTTTGCTAATCTTCAGCTGTTAGCAAGCGGAAAAATGAATCTGAAATTGTAATGTTAGCACTCAGTTCACTACCAAGTGAGTCACTCAACTTGGACATTTCCAAATTAATTTCTAATTAGGTTATTTGAATCGCTTTATTTGTATTTTGTTTTTGCACCACCAGCAATCACAAGTAGCTTTGAAAGCAACAGTGATATAAGGAAGTATGAATGGATTTTGCACCCAGAATGGTTTCTTACATGTTTTTTATCTACACAATAATGTG
Organism: Ploceus nigricollis; assembly: GCA_013399945.1. Lineage (NCBI taxonomy): Eukaryota > Metazoa > Chordata > Aves > Passeriformes > Ploceidae > Ploceus > Ploceus nigricollis. Next base: position 1,172,943 of record VXBC01009753.1, read on the forward strand.
TAGCATTTGGGAAGTGCTCAATTTGTGTTAATCTCACAGCAGCAAGAAAACAGGGTGCATCAACCTTAGTACTTTAACACAGAAAAGGAAGAGATTTGTACAGAAAAATTCCTGAGTATCTCCCCTTTCTCTTTCAAGTTCTGACATGGCTGAACAGTCTCAGAGCATGCAGCCTGCCTGCTGCAGAGCTGGAAGACACACTCCAGAAGGTTCTGGCAGTTAATAGCCTTCCACTTCATGGGACCAGGCTACAGCTAGTCCAAAGTTACCCCACTCCTTCCTTCCTACTTCTTCAAAACATGCATAATATAGGTGTCATGTCCTCAGCATCAAACTGCTTTGCCATAAAGATCCAGTCTGTAGGTCAATATTACTCACTAACAGAGATACAGATACAGCTTTCAGCCAATTTGCCTTCAGTATCTGGCAAATGGGAAGATGAGCAAACAAAATAGCAACAAAGTCACCAAAATGCTGTAAAATAGATTGAAAAAGAGGAAATGTCATCTCCAAAGTGCTATTTACTATGAGATGGGGTTTTTTTTCTATACAGCAGTAGTTTTGCAATTAAGGCATATGCCTTTCTCAGACAATTATTTGAAGTATTATAAAAAATATTATTATTGTTGTTGTGGTTAGTAAAAATTGTTGTTTGGGTGTTGTTAAATTCTTTGAACTGATTGCCAAGCTTGCCTATAGCGGTGGGTAGGGGGGAGAAATAAAAGCATCCTGAAGGTGCAGTTCCTTTGAACTGATCTCTGGAGCTTTGATTTGGTGGCAAACATATCCTGCCATCAGAATGTACTGAAAAATGAGCTCTCATTCTGTGCAAAGCATGCTCTTAATATATGAAGGTACTTACTTTGCTGTATTACTGACCCAGAACAACAGAGGACAAGGAAATCTGATGGTCTCATCATGTTTAATAGTACTAAGTTTTACTGGACATGAAAACTTAAGCCTCTATGGGACTGTGAAATTTTATGGCATTTTTATTAGATGTTGGGGAAAAATACATATCATTTATGCCTTAATACTTCCAGAAGTTTGTGACACATATGCACAACATGTTAGTGTCAGGCTTTTCTGAAATGGCAACCACTGGGAAATAGGGCTATAGTTTTCCACCAGTAAATAAAATTTTCCCTGCCTTTGAGGTCAGCCTGCATAGAATAGGCTGTGTCTATATCTACAAGTTTCCTCAGATTTAGATCAAGGTGCCAATATGTAATAGTCACACAGTCAGAAATGGCTTCAAGAGCTCTCAGGAAGTGTTTGGGAATTAGTTAGCAAACATGGGCCAAAACCAGGCTGGGCACAGAGAATATATAGTCACAGTGCAATCTTTAGTCCACTAGTAGAGTCATAGTTTAAGAGGCTGTCTGTCTCTTTGATAAAGTGAAATATTATATCATCTTTCCAACATAAACCCTAATAGAAATGTGTGTAAAAGCATAAACAGATATAAAGGTGCCACAGAATTTAATGAAGTGCTTAAATAAAATACTCAAAAGATGTGCTCTTAACCCCACAGAGATAATTACAAGCCTAATTTAAGCCTGGTAGGAGATAGAGGTCTAAATAACTTGTGGTGCTAGACCTTATCCCCTCATCAACATACTTTTGAAAATTCTTCCTGAAGCATCTAGTGTACAGAGTAGGGAAGAACAGACACTACATACACTTATGTGCTTGGGTCCCAATACATATTTAGAAGTTGGACCCTAAATGACATGTATACCTGAGAGCCGAATCAGACAGCTCTGTAAGAGGGCTAGCGACACCAATCCCTGAAACAAACTACATTCCACAGCAGAAATCATTGTGATTTCTGAAATGTCTGCTACATTCCTTGGGCAGGAAAAGCTAGCTGAGTTCTGATGAAAAAATAAATTTCTAGGCAATGCACAACATCACAATTTCCCTGATTCAGCTGATATCACAGGTTATACCAAAACTGTGATCTTGAGTAAAAGATGTTGTTGGAGAGTTTCTGCTCTAGATTTTCCACTCCCTAGAGTTTCCTGGCTTCTTGGGCGAGGCTGTAGGAGACATCCAGCCCCAGTCAGAGCACGGTGCTGAGTTCTCCCAGCTGGCATGGGGCGCACAGCGGCATCCACAGGGAGACTGTGCAGGAACCCATGTTGATTGCAGTCAGCTGACGGAGCCAGAGCAGCAGCCCTAAGGCTCACTGCCACAAGTTCAGTCATCACTGACCTGCCAGCTGGAATGTCCACAGGACACCCTGCACTCCATGGTAAACTTTTCCACGCACGTGTGCAAGTGAGACCTATAACAGCAGTCTGAAGCTCTGCTCTAATTTACATCTGAAGTCTTTGGGGTCCAGGACTAAGCCACTGTAATTTATGTAGATACCCTAAAGGATTAGCAGCTTGAGGAATTAACTGGAAAATGATGTGATCCCATTCCCTTCAGGAAAATGTAACTACTGGATCCTTGGAGAAGGAACAGTAGGACTGAAATAAAACCACCTCCCCACAAATTTGGAGCAATTCTGAAGTCTTTGGGAAAGTGAGTCCTTTAAGTCAAAAAATTTAGCCCAGATCTTCCTTAAATTTTCATTTCAGTGGTGCAATCCTGATTCATAGTAATTTGCTTCGATTCTAGAAATGTAACCTTTTCAAAATTCACTGCAATGTCATTAGTGACATGGCTTAGTTTTGGACTTGGTAGTTTTAGGTTTATGGTTGGATTTGATGATCTTAAAGTTCTTTTCCAACTGTAATGATTCTGTGATTCTATTATTTTTCACAAAACTTATAGTTGCATGAGAAACAAGCCAAGCCATGTGCATGTCAGTCAAGCAAACCAAACCTAGCATATATGTAGGGAATTTAACAGAGGGCTTCAGATCTGATTTGAAGCTGAGAGCTGTCCTGAATAACTTTGAAAGAAACAATCTCTGAAACTATGTCAGCTTCCACACATTAAAAAAAAAATAAAGAAAAAAACCACCTCAGAAAAAAAGAGAGCTGCAGCACATAATCAGCCTGTTCTTCAGTCATTGACAGGGACAAAATGCCGCAGGGAGGGAAGATGCTTTCTAGCCTGATCTCATGCAGTCTCTTCCAAAAAGTTGCTGTGAGGCTGTTTCAGACGCCTGGTTTGTAGTTGCTGGTAACAGTGAAGGTGACAGAGGAAGGGCTAAAAATAAGAATGCCCAGGGGAACATGCTAAGTACTTGCTTTGCCTGTCACTCCAGGGAAGATAATATCAGTGCTAATTGATCCAAACACACTGGAAGTGAATGAGATTGAGAGCTGCGCAGGGTGAGGCAAAACATCCAGTCAGAGTCTGCCAAAAAATAGTTCAACCTTTGTTTTGGGTGTAAAGCATGTATTTGCTTCAGGGGTCAGGATGATTATAGAAGTGAAAATATGGGTTGAGGAAAGAGGGAGGAAAGGTGAAGACACAGCTGTGGACACAAGTTCCTCACCAGCTAAAGCACAGGAATGTGCTGCAGGAACAGAGGCTTGCCAGCCAGATTGTATGTGCAGCAGAGATCCATATAACCATTTCCCTTTCTTAGGAAGATGGAACTTTCACCTTCTTAGGGGAGAAGGAGAAGGCACCATGTTCTCCCAGGGTGACTCTATGGATGGAGGTACCCATGCAGGCAGACAATACGGAAAAGGACCAAATCTGAAGAGGCATTTCCAGGTGATAGGTGCTAGATGTTAGCTGCCTTATCAAGGAATGACCACAACACCCTAATTTAATGTTCATTTTCCCTCCTGCTCAACAGAAAAGAAGCCAGGGGCTCATTTCCGAAGGCAGAATCAATTTCCAACAGACAATTTATATCCTTTTTAAAAATTTGTAGATGGAGATTTTATTTACCTGCGCTCTTCAATATTTCACTATTCTTGGAGCAGATCAGACCATTACTAATATCTAATCTGAACATCCTAGCTACAGTTTAAGGCCAGTATTTTTCATCCAGCCACACATGAACAGGAAATTGTTTGTACCAGATTTAAATTAGATTCTTTTGTTCTTCTTCAGAGTAGTCTTTTCATGTTTGTAATAAGCTTCCCTTCTGACATGACTTGACAGGCTAGTGACACAGAAAGTCCAGGCAGAACAGCTTGCATGTAGCTGTACTTGAGAAAGGCAGAAAGAAAGCACGAGGAATATATAATCAGGTAGAACGTGTATAGTATCTAAGCAGACAATCATCTTGTGCTCTTTCCTCCTGGACCTGTTGAAGGTTCTTCTTCCAGGTCGTAGAGGAGCAGGGCCATTTTACCAAGTCCAACAGGACTGCGTAGAGAACTGCAAAGACTAGTTTGCAGTCAGGCAAAAATACTGTAGGCATTTTGCTTACCACAAGTCAATCAGCAGTGACACAGACCTCCAGCTTCACTGAGCAATTGGTGTTCAGACTGCAGAGAGTACAGAGGTAGAAGAAGCCACTGCAGCCACCAAAACAGCCCCAGTGAAGAGAGAGGTGCTTAGGAATCAAAAGTGCCCAATGCAGCATGTAGCACTATGTGCTGCCTCAGTACAGAGTGACCATTTGTTCAGGCCAGCCTGGTTCAATGTAAGCTTTCATTTTGTGGCAGTGAAGGTGGAAGAAGCTGATTTTCTAATGCAATAGTGAATAAACAAATTCAATCAAAAATTCTGATTGAGTCAAAATTCAAGCTGGCTGTCCCACAGGCTTGGGAAATTCATCACAATCAGCCAATATTTCCCAGAAGCTTTCAAGACCAAGGAATATATTTTTATGAGTCAATGAACTCAAACCTGTTCTAGAAATAGGTTATGTTTCCATCATATTTAGGAAGGGCAAAGGAACAAAAACAACAGAGGAACAATATTCCAAAAAGTGATAGAGAAGTGAGATGCCACTGCCTAAGTAATTCATGGAAGATGAATTAACATCTAATAAATTCCATTGATAAATTGTTCAGGCATATCATTAAAGATAAGACAGAGTTCTTTGTATATCATTAATGGCGCACAAAATTTCAACTCAGGGGCTGGCTTCATCAAAGGCATAACAGGTAGATAGATTTCCATATAATGAACGCATTTCTATTCATTAAATTCTGCAAGTAGAGAAATAATGAGTGGTGGAACTGCTCATTATCAGATACTGATATTTATAGAAAAGCACCACATTGGGGGGGAAAAAAAAAACAAATCAATATTTATGAAGGACTGTTTTCCTATAAATGGAGAAAAACTTTGCTTTTTTATCATGTGTTCTTTGTTTAATTATCAACTTGTGCATTTTAATCAATACAAATGCACAATGTTTGTTAACAACCAAGTAACAAAAGGACTCTACTCATTATTTCTTTGAGGAATTCACTTCCTCGTGAGATAACTGCGGTTTCCAGTGCATCACATATACATTCTGTTCTGTACTTCCTATTTGCTTTGGTTTTCATGAAAATACTTGTTAGTTTACCCAAAAAAAGAAGCTGTGACATTAATAAAGGGAGCCTAGAGAGAAATATATTTTCAGGCAGAGAAAAGGTTTCAACCACATCAGGCTTAAACTTTGTACAATTCTTTTCCAGGAAAAAAAAATGTGGCAACCTTTAGGCAGCTAACTATTGTCATCCAAAGTAAAAACAAGATTATTCAATTAATACTTTACATAGTACAAAAATGTTGGTCCATGTCATGGGATTTAATTGCTTTTATTCAATACACAGAGACTTAATATTCATGCAAGTAAATCCTGTGGGTGCAGAGTAAAAGGCAAGCCATGGTATTTAATGAGATTCCCCATCTGAAATATGTGGTTATGGCTAAACCCCCTCTCCTTTACAACAAATCTAATATTTGATTTAGGTTAATGATGCCTCTTCTCAAATTAATCTTGCATCTTTAATTATTAAAATCTTTAGCATTACTGAAACCATTCTAATTATTCCCATTGCTCAGTGGTATTAGCGAAAATTATGCTTAAATTTAAAATCACTTTAATAAGGGCCATATTATTCTCATGCTCATTTGACTGTTTAATATTTCACCTCTGAGACAAAAAAGGTTGACTGCAGCCAACATCTCCTTTATGAAAATTATTATCTTTGTATTTTTACCAGTAACTTAATAAGAGTGAAAGTAGACCACTCTTATTATGTTCTGCCTCTACCTTTCAACTAGCAAATCCCACCCCTCATATTATCCCCTCATCTATGCTTTTTAAAGCTTTATGATATTAATATTCTTTTATTATTTGTTCTGTTTATCAGTGGCAAGGTTTTACATACTTTTTCTGGTGAATTGCCATTGAGAAATGAAGATTGCTGTTTATTTCAGGTAAATAAAATTCCACAGAAGACCGAAATATCGAATATTTTTTTCCACTGTTATTTCAATATGTCAGAATACACTGTGTAAATATAGGTTCTAAATGCAATAGGAGACTCAGAAAGAGAAGAGAGGAAAAGGTTTTAGAAAAATTCCTATTGCTTTATACTTAATCTATTAATTTTTATCATCAGAAACATGCTTGAATTTTAAGATGTGGAATTTCCTTTTAGCATGTCTTATTTTAGTATTTTTTGTCTCATTTCGGGATGTACCACTGCTTTCAAAAGTCAGGTTCTGTTCTGATTTTCTTTTTATTTTAGAGTTGACAGCTAACTCCCAGTAATGAGTAATCCAAAATTTGACTCTGATCATGCTTAGACTGAAGACCTATGCAGAAGGAATCAGTCAGCATTATGGCACTATTCTGGCATTACAAGACAGATATCCAGAACCTTAGGACTTATTTTTTGAGATGAGGATGGACCTGAATGTTTATAGGTGAAATATTTATCAGTACAGTAAAAAACTAAGCAGTTTCTCCATGTAAGTGGAACATTTTCTTGACCAGAATGGAGTTCATGGCTTTCATTCTACATGACAGGTTCAAAAGTCAAGCGGGTTTACTGTGGCCAGTCTGAGCTTGCCCATACAGGTAGTACAGCTTATACATTGACTATCTGTCTGAGGACATGATGTACTGCCATGAAATATTTTAAATACAAGAGCACATGTCTGGCACCTGGGCACACAGGATAGACACCATCATCTTGGGAAGATGCGAACTCATGTCTATAATGTGTCCTGAAAAGCAGGAACTGGACCAGGATTACTTCTGGGTCAGTCATTACCAAGCCACAGATTTCTCTCTACCTTTTCCTACTCTTTTTCGTACTTCCCAGCTGACTGCTCCTTGGACAACATACATTCTTCAGTCTCCTGCATGCTTAACACATATTTTAAGCCATTGCAAAGCCATTTCAACCTCTGTAATCATGTTTTCTGTTAATGTTAAACTGAACAGGAGGAAAATGGAATTTTTCTTCCCCTGGGCTCACTCCCAGAGAGGAGCCCTGGTGGGAGTGTCAGTTGCCCGCATTATGATTGAATTTTCAGTAATTGTACCATTATATGCATGTCCACACTATCTGGTATTCTGCAAATTAATTAGAAACACATCAGGCTTCAACAAAAGGAGCAAAACCATCCTCTACTTGCCTCATCATAACCTCTTTCTTAAACAGATTAAATCCTTTCTTAAATAGATCAAATCAAGATAATAACTTTCTTAGAGGGCATGCCTAGAATAATCAGATTTCTCAGGGGAAAATATTTATACTTAAATATATCAGGGCTGGAACCTCTATCTGACATTCACAGTTCTGCAGCTGAAATCCATTGGAACCAGGATAATTCAGCACATTTCTCAGCTACAGCGATCTGGTTCTAGTATTTAAAGTGTCATAGCAAATGTTTAAACAATACTGCTGGTAGTATTTCATTTGTCTGGACCTTTGGTGGAAGGCTGGGGTTTTTTGCATTGTCTGTTTGTTTCAAAGATATACCTTGTTGACAAGAAAAAGTTGACAGCTCTAAACTAATTTCTTAATTGCATATTAGACATTGCCTGGTATGTGAGAGCTGAGCAAACATGTAGTGCTGATGTGAATGAGGAAATGGTAGTACTCAGAACCCACCTGGGACTGTCAAAAAAATATCAGTGCTGCTGCAATAAAGCTAGTCATATCATCTAACATTTGGTCCAAAAATGTTTGGAGGAGCTCGTAAGATCAGACATGAGGCCTTTCCTGGATTTTTCTCACCTTGGAGTTGGCTACAGCTCACTTCTTGATACCTGGATCTCTAACAACAGGGTAACGCCTTATCTGATACACATTTGAAACTACCTTTCATGCAGTTCTTAAATGTGGACTATTGATTTGAGAGACTATAATAACCACCCTCGCTGTCTTGTCAACGCATATGTATGGGCTCTGAAGAGAATTATTGATCCTTTAAACTCTAATAGATCTTGCATGCTTATGAACTGGTTCAAACATATCTATTGACCTCTACGTCTGCACTTTGTATATTTGAATTATTCTTAGGAAACCTTTAAAACATTAATTCTTGACAACTAAATACATCACTGTAGAACCTCTGGAGATCTCAGCCACTACTGTCAGAACAACTGCCTTGAATGCACACTGAGAGACTCTCATTTAGGTTTCATGTTTCAATTTTTCAGCAGAAATCTCAAGTATAGGACAACTTCTGCCCACTCAAGATTTGTGGTCTCTCGATGATTTAATGCCCTGTCACATACAAGTGTTCAGTGCAGCTCAGCACACTAAAAATAACTCAGACATGATCACAGAGAATCACACACTATGAGTTTAATAACAGTAGAAAATGATGTGACAGTTATCTATGCACAAGGGTTAAGAGCAAGCATTCAAACCTATGGCCCGTGTTCACCCCAAAGGGAAGTTTAGGTAGGGCTCATCCCTTTAGGGTCCCATGTGGACTCCACTGTGTGCACTGCATTGGTTGCTTAACCCTACAGCTATTTCAGTGGGACAGTAGCTGCAAAGCCATTCACTCATTGTGTTTTGGTGCAAAAGATTAAAAAAAGGAGACTTCTCTGAAAAGTGTTCTAAGAAAATAACTGTTATTCTACAAATTATTCTACATTACTTCTTTTTGTTTCCGGTGCTTTCAAGACTTATTTGGTCCAAATTTTTTTTGTGTGAATGTTACTGGAGTCATGCAATTTCAGCAGGAGCATGCAAAACAGTTCTTTACAAATTATTTCTTATGCATCCAAATTAAATTCCAGTTTCAAAAAGACCCGGATTTTCATATAAAATTCTGAGCATTAAGTTCTATTTGAACTCCCGTGTCAACACAGATTTTCAGTGGGAAAAAAACTACACAACCTGTCCTGAAATTCACATTTTAAGAAAATATCAACTCTGAAAACTTTTGTTTAAAGAAAAATTAAAGTAAAACCTTTCAATAATGTCTACATTTGTTAAATGTAGTGTTTCACCTTTTGCTTCAAAATTACTTTTGGGAAATCAAACTGGTTTTATGCAAAAGAACATTAAAAATACAGAAGTACTTCATGATTTAGTTTCTAACTGTTTCAGCATTTCTGAAACACATTATGTGAAGCCAAAGCTTTTTGCAATCTTATTTCATGGGAAAAGTCAATCTTGTTTTGTTTGGTTTTTGGACATTTTCCCTCTCTAAAGAAACATAAATGTTAATTATTGCTAATACTTTTGTTAGCACAATACAAATCTATTTACCAATATGCAAAACTGTTCATCCAATGAAGCTTAATAGCAGAGGAATAGACTGTATTTTTCTGTCTCACATTCTCAAATGGGTGCAACCACCGTGAATATGGCTATTCCTTAATTTTTGCACATATGATCCACAATTTAGACTCTCTCTGAATAAGACCTCCTACATCCAGCTTCATGAATGTGCAGAGTCACCTGAGAACTGTGTCCATGAAGATAGCAGGCTGAACAGTATTTTGAGAGCTACCAAATCCCTAATACACAAACATTCCTCCAGTCCATTAAGGACAGGTACTTTTCTCAGGTACAGCCAGTGGCAACTTACAGAGCTAATACACACTCTTCTGACCTCTTGAGACTGAAAGATAAAGCTCTTCTTTTCAAAAAATGAAGATTGTGAAAAACACAGTGCAGAAGGAAGCAAATCTCATTTTGTGTTAAGCAGTTGACAGTGCCCTCACTCAGAACATAATAGCCTTGTGCTTGGTTGTTCACTTTACTGCCTGAAGAATTTCAAAATCTCTGAGGAGAACATCTTAAGCATTGTGCCAACACCATTCTAGTGCTTCCTGCTCATTTGAATTCCCCAGCAGCACTTGCACCTTGCGCTGACCTCAGAGATTCACTGTTTCAGATGTGTTAAGCAGCATCCTTTGGGAGGACTTGAGCCCCTGCTCTAACAACTCTATCTAAGGATAATTTGTTTTAAACTGTGTATACTGTTCTTGGGCTAGGGACTGAGGTTAGGTCTCCCAGCTGCCATATAAAAGTCCCATTCCTTAGGGTACTTCAGAAGCTTCATCTTCTGGTTCAGTGGCCTAGATAACCTCTAACTTCTGAAAAGTAAACAGACTAGAAAAAAAGTGGGCATCTCTGAACAGTCAATAGCATCCAAGATACTGGTTATCCTCTCCCTGGAGAAAGCTATAGCCCGTAAGGAGGAGAAGGACTGGCCCTATCTCTTCCCTCTTTGATGTTAAGAAATTCATTTAATATTGTAAAAATACAATTGTTCTGTATAAAAAGGCCATGTTTTGAAAGATGCATTTCATGTAAAGTCTAAATCCATGGGGTGTTTGTGGAAAGCAAACAGAGTCTTCTGTGTGATCTACACAGGAGACCTTAATGTCCTGCCAGATACAGATAAAAGTCCATTAGAACTTTCATATTAAAAACTAAAGCACCAAAGTGTCTTCATAAAGCAACATTCAAGCAGAAGACTTTGGATTGCAGTTTTAGATGTATCCAAATTTTCTATATACTTGTTCAAACAGATCTGTGTGTCCTTGCTCTCAGAGAAAAAATATACATTACAGATAAGTGTTATAACTTATTCTGTCCATATTCAGTCTTTTCATTGAGAATTTGAGTCACAACTTGGTTGTATTCACTCATTTGAGATTGGTAGGTCCCGCAGTATGTGACAGTAATTTAGGTGTTCTCCCCTTCTGACTTTTAAATACATTTAACTGAAAGAAAATCTTATCTCTTTCATCTCTTATTAAATGTGAGAAATCTGAGATGTTTTTGATCTTCCTAGTAAATATAACTGGGTTTTGGTGAAATGCCAAAGCAGTGTTGTTTAAACATTTGCTATGACACCTTAAATATTCACAGCATTTTATAGAAAGCAAAGAAACGGTACCAAATGGCGTGAAATCCAGGAATGCTGTTCCCTGGATATGCTCCCATGCTAGCCATTAGAGGGGGTCAAATCAACCTCAAGGATGAACAAAATGGTAATTGCACGAAATAAAGTTACCTGAGGAGCCCTAAATTTTTTTGTGTGGTGTTCTGTAAGTTTTCTGGCCTGGGACAGAATTCCTTCATGTGTACAGCAGACAGGGGAGAGGACACCTGGAATCTCCTTTGGTCTGACAAATCAAAAAAAGAAATACATGCTGAAAAATTTTCCCAAGATGTTCAAATTTCCCAGATCCCATGCCGCTGGCAGCAAGTCTGAGACAAGTACCAGGGGATCCCTCTGGCTTGACCAATCCTGAAGTTTGGGCCCAGGTGAATAATATACTGCATTTTGCCCTGCTTCCTGTGCCAGGCACAAACTGGCCAGCAAAGCATCATTCACCTCTGGGAGGGTCCTGGCCCTCTTATGGGGCCATGTGCATCCCCAAAAACAGACATGCTGCCAGGCACACCGTGGCTGCCTGTAGCCTTAGGACTCAGCACCTTCTTTTCACCAGGTGATCAAAAACCCCACTGTGAGAGCCCAAACCCCAAGCTTTGTTTAGTGGAAAATGTTATGGAGTTTGGGTGAGAACAATCAGAAGTTGCTCCTAGTATGCCAATCCCCATCACACTGTTAGAACTTGCTATGACCATAGCTCCCTTCTGTCCTTTATCATTTATTCATATCACTTTGTTCTGTGGCATCAGAGCAAATTTCTGTGCAAGACAGTGTCTCAAGAGACAGAGAAGCCAGTCTGCATTAGAGATCTTCATTTGCAATTTGCAGGTGGAAAAACATAGGGCCAAAGCTTTCATGGAGGGAAATTATTATTCCCATGAAAAGAAAAAAATTCTGTGAAAGAGACATCCTAGCACCAAAGAGTGCATCTGGTGTGGAGGTGCTGGCAGTGCAGCTCCACCTGTGGCTGCACCGTGAGTCTGGGACAGCATCAGCAATGGGCAGCTTGTGGGTGCATCTTGTCCAGCACACAGGACTGACTGAGTCCTGCAGAGAAAGGCAAACGACATCTGGAAAGTGATGGGAAAGCTTATGTATGCAGCAAAGGGAAAAAAAAACAGAGTGAAGGGAGCTTGTGGGAGGCTGCTGCAGCATGTTCACAAAGACTGGGCAGAGAGTTACATCCCTTTGCACAAGGGAACCCAAGTCACTGCTACAGCTGACTTACATTTTAACTCTTACCTCCTTCCGTGTTACTTTCCAGCAGACAGCAGTGCACTGTAAGTCCCTAATTGTGTATGTAAGTAATAATAATCTATCTGTAGGGCATTTCCTGAGGATTAATGGCCAGCTGGAATGAAACTGATGGCCTGAGGTGAAACCAGAGGCTATTAAAAACACTTGATCATTTAACCAGTTGAATGCTGTTTAGCATAATGTGTCCAAGGGTAGGACACATTATCAGATGCTTCACTCTGTGCCAGACAAAAGAGAGTTGGATCTGATACTATAAAGAAATGCTACTGCCTCTCCCACAGCAGCCCTGAAACTGTGACAGAGCAGAATAAAGATCCACTGAAAATGCCCTGTGCTATATTCATTATTGCTGTAATAAAACTCAAGTGCTGGGTAAGGGAATACCGACAGTGGGGCACAGTTACACTGCAGTAAATAGGGTATAACACTGTTAAGACAACACAGTTTCACCACTCTGAGATCAGATTCACCCATTATTTATTTGCTTGGGGATGTTATATTTTCATAATTTGCACTATGTGTGCCTAGATGTCACAGTCATGGGTCCTGTTGTCCTGGGATGTGAACACAGAATAAAAGTCTGGTTCTTGGCCCAGAGGGCTTACAGTACAGTTTTAACAATCCTTTGCTGAACATCTCCAAATAATTAATTCATTGTAATCTACATAAGCTGTGTCAGTTTACCTGAATTATCTTACAGCACTCTGCCTAGCTGATAATCATCATTACCTTTTAGAGTAAAGTGCAACCAGCAGTAACTTTGCTTCATGGAGCTTTGAATAGCTGGAATGTTAAAGAGCTTATTAAAAACAAATTGCCAACAGAAAATTATATTCCACACTATCACTTCTGTTAGAAAAAAAACCACTATGAAATAGCAATGCATAAAAAAAGGAAGATTTACTTTCCTAATGCCTAAGTTTAAGTGGGAAAAAAGGCCATATAATTAAACTTTCAATGCTTCTGCTGGAATATTTAGCTCTGAAGTTAGCACAGGAGACAACAAGCTAAATTCTGATCCTAGCTGGTGTCATCTCAAATTCTGAGCATCTCCACTGAACTCAGTGTAATCACTCTGGATTTGCACAGGTGATAATTGGGTCATAATCTGGTCCCTATATACATGGGTTTCCTACATGACATTTCAGAAAACTTAAAAAAGGTTTTGCAGATTAAGAGTAAAGTCCCTGGGATATCTCTATTTTACATGTCAAAGCCCAAATTGTTTCTAGGCTCAGAAGTTATCTGGCATAAATTCAGTCTTAGTGCCAATGTCTACAGCCACATTATGAAACTTTGTAAATGATGGGGATGTTAAGGGTGAATAGTGGTTTTTCCATTACAAGAAAAGAGAAGGGAAACCACAAGGTTTGCTACGGAATGATTTTAATCATTTTTCAAAAGGACCCTGCTTTAAACTCATTACTTTTTAAATTCCACTGAATTTTAGCACATAATGCCAAAGGCATTCTTGCAAACAAAAATTAATAGTCAAGTTTGACTTTGCTATATTGGAATCTTTGTAGAATTATTACCAGTTTTAGGATCAGCTCTGCCATAACAACTTAATTCTATGTTTATACATCCATAAGTAGAGTTCCTGCTGTTCACTGTGGTGCTATGGATCTTAGCTCCTTGGATCTTAGCTCCTTGGATTTCAGCTAATGAAGCTCATAATTGTAAGGACCTCACAGTGCCCGTATGTTTGTAGCCATATACAGCCCAGGCCTAAAGCTGTATGAAAAGGCCAAAATGAAAGACAAGATGTTTACAGTTCCTCCATACTTTTCCTGTGAACGGTCCTGTCAGGTCACTCTATCCACATCCACACACTGGACTTGTCCCCTGGGACATGACAAAACTGAGATCATCTCATTGTCTTCCCAAAATGAACGGTGCTCTCTCCCCCAGAGATTTTCAAGGTGCTTTCATTCCCCAAACTTCTTCAAACCTTCTGCTTAGGTCAGGACCCTCCGCAGCCAAGCAGGGTCTCTAAGCTTTGTCCTCACTGTAAGCTGTGCCTGATCTGTCACCAGAAAGCCATCCATTTCCTCCATGTGGGAATGTGAATATCCCTGCAACTGTTCTTTCTTTCAGGGATTTTTACCTCTTTGGGGACACATGATAAAATAAGGGAATTATTCAGTTCATTTTATTTCAAGAAGACCCTTATCATCTCCTCAGAATAGCATTATAATTTGAGGTAAGAAGCTGCAGCTGAGACCTACATTTTGGCTCTCTGACCTGGGGTCTACCTACTGGAGAAACTGCTATAGGGTTTGGTTCCAGTCTCTCCTAGTGAATTTATCCTACAATACTTCACAGTTATTGTTAAAACTTACAAAATGCATTGACTTGCACTGCAACAGAATTTAAAGACTTAGTAGACTAGAAAATGAAGAGTAGCTATGACCCAAAAACAAGATAAATATTGTGTGGCTTCATTTTGCCATTTTGTCTTCTGTTTGGGGGGCCATTTTCAAATTTCCCTAATGAACCTGCACCAGTTGTCTGAATACTACAGAGACTCAAAGAAAATAGCCATTTCCCTAGTGTATATACTGACCTGATATTGTGTTTAAAATCTAGTCAGCATGGGAAATGGTAATTGAAACCACTATAAATTAATTGTTCTGGTTTTAGGCAGTACAGAGGAAAATTTTTCTTGGATATAACAGAATGCAGAACAACTCCTGAGAAAAGGTACAGGTATGTGTACTAAGTCATCTCTCTCTCTTTTCAGGAGAATTATTCATTACGAAAGAAAATTTACATTTTTAATCAGTTCTTAGGTCTATATTGTGCTTTGCCAGCCATCATAGACATGCCACAGATACTTACACATATGCTTACTCACATAGTCGCAAATAGCTTTAGTGGGACCATTCCAGGAACAACTTTTTCTGCAGAAGAATATACAGGAGTGTCAGAGCTTGTCAGATTGGACCCACATTTATAGTTAACGCTTTGGATTCTATAAAGCAGAGCAGAAAGGTTCAAGCTACCTCTCCTTGCCTAGAAAAGTCCTGATCACAAAAGAAAGATCCTTACACAGGGAAATGAAATGGTGTTTCCATTGTTGTCTTCAATAAGACACAACACCATACCCCACCCCACCCCCCGCCCAAATTCTCAACAAAACACTCCTGGAGAGTAATTTTTTTTAATGTTCGGACACACCACACAAAGCTTGGGCTCTGTGCTTGCCATCTGCCCCTCTGCCCCATTCCCACCTGGAAGAAGGTTGCAGCTGTTCACCATCTTCTGCCTAGCAGATACTGAGACTCCAGTCTCAGAAAACTGTCCTGTGATTTCCTTCAATAAAAAACAGTGAAAATGCAAGATCAATTCAGATACAGAAGTAAGCTACATGTATAAATTACTTTGATTCATCAGAATAAGGCTGACAGAGAACTGCTAAAATTGACCTTCTCAAACCAGCAACTAAAGTTTTATTTTGTGTGCAAACAGACTTATTAAAGTATTATGCAAACGACACACATTTTACTGATTATCATGATAGATTACATTACAAATTGTAAGGCTAAAATACTCAACATAGACTCAAAGAGTGGATTAGTTAATCGTATTGCTTAAATTGTAGAGATTAATCTCCTGCCATGGTTTTATTTGGAAGTGTAAGGCTAAATTTCCATATCAAAACTTTAGATTTCCTAAGTAAAATAATTATCTGTGAAATATGGAGGACAATTACATCCCTTCCTTCTCCTCTACTCTTTGTGTCTGAAAAAAACCAAACAAACAAAAGAAGTTAAATATTGCAGTGCTCTAGCAGAAATGTGTAGATTTTCATGAGAAATACATAGCATGTAAGGACAAAGAGCAGGTTAAGACAAAAGTTTTAATCACATGAGGTTTGAAATAGTACACTCCAGGTCAATGGAAAATTTTTACATATGTATGGCTGAATGAATTTTAATAATAGAGAAAAGGGAATAATTGAAATAAGTGAAAATAAGGAAATATATTAAATAGTGAGAAAAAAGAGAGAGAAGTATTTTTAAAATAATTATTTTAGCAATTTACCCATTATTTTACATTATAAAATAATCCTACTGCCTCCTATCCAGGGTGGATGGACTCAGACTCATTTTGTTGTTGGCTTCCTTTTCTGGGATTGTACAGATGAAGAGGACCACAGAGGGGCATGGGGTTATCACTTATTTCCTGTCACTCTCAAAAACTATCCCCAAAACTAGGTGTGTGTTGGTGGTGCTACATGCATCTCCTCATTGGGCAGGAGATTTGAAGAACATTCTTGTTTTAGGGCATCCTCAGCTGCTTCTCCAGTGCTGCACCATTTGGGATGCACAGGAGGAAGCAGGTCCAGGTGAGCAACTCTTACTCAAGGCAGTCAGAGAGACACAGTCCTCTCTTGGGGCTCTCTCTATGCAAGATGAAACCTAAAATTTGTAAAAGCCAAATTAAAATTGACCTCATATTCAATTGCATGATCTTGAAACAAAAGTAGAGAGAATCTGAATAGGCTGTGCAAAAACCACACATTTGCATTTGGCTGGGTAGCATCCACAGGGGTCTTGGATCTGGCAGAGAACTGTGAATGGTATTTTCTTGGCTTGCGGCAATGCCTAATGTTTTGTGATATTTCCTCTGAAATGCTAACAATTAATACCCAGTATCTTTTTATTTTTCCTAGCACTCCTGAATCTGTGAAATAAATGAAACATGAGCCATGAATACAGTCAAAAGAGAGACACATGTTGTTTGTGGGTTTTGTTAGCACTCTCATCACTTACTACGATTTAACACAGCTGATGGTCTCAGGTTGTGTTTCGTAAGACAGCAACTATTACACTGCAGACTGCAAGAATAGTCCTGATAACCTTCTTTCTTTCCGTGAAACAGACCCCTCAAATGCAATGTGGAAGGCTTCTTGTGTCCATTCCTTCAGTCTAAACGGTGTCTCCTATATTAAATATCCCCTTTCCTTCTTCTTTCCTTTTACCACTATTTTCAAGAATAGTAGTGGTTTTAAAAGCTGAAGGGTTTCTTTGTTTGTTTGTTTGTGTTTTTAAGCTATTTCTAATAGATATTTGCTTTCTTGCATTGAAATAAAAGGTAAGGAGATTGAGAGATGTAATTCTGCAGCTCCAAGGTATAAATCAGTAATTAGTTTAAAACAGGGTAAATTATATGAGAAATAAGTCCATAAAATGCAGGAGAAGATTTTTTTCTTAGAAAGAGTCACCAAATAAAGCAGTACACTTGCAGAAAATAAAACATGCTTGATCCAACTTTCTTCTGAGGACAAAAATATGCTACAGATTTTTAGAGCTGCTTTTAGAGTTTTGTTTGCTAATGCCATTGTATTTCATTTCCTGCTAATTAAAAATTGTATCGTACATTGAATTTATACTAGTAGCACATGGAGCAATAATAAAATGTAACTCAATTTCATCAAGGAAATAAATGAGAACTTGTAGTCTGGATCATATCATGACTTCCAAAATTTACTTTGTATAGATTAAGGGAGGCATTGTTGTTGGCTTGGGTTTTAGAACAGGTGGAGTGTTTTGACTTTTTTCTTTTCAGAAAGGCTGATTTTGCATTTAAATGGAAACCACTTCAAACTACCAAGCATTTCAGTGCAAGCTGCATTGTCTTCTGAAAAGCATTTTATGCCTTATATTTTGAAAAACTCTATTTGAGAGGTCTATTCCCAGGTACTGCTCCTAAAGCCAGACAGCAACCGAGGTGATACAAAAAGGGATGGATTCCTGAGAGAAAGCCCATTCTTAGCCTGATTGCCTGTTTAATTTGCTCACCTGCAGCTAACCTTGTTCTAAACTCACACTGACTAGGGTGAGTTTAAGTCAGGTCTATCCTAAATGCTGAACATCCACTTTAGCAGAGTTCTCTGCTCAAACTAATGTGCTCTGTCATGGATTTATGGCCCCAGCAGAAAATGACAGCAAGGTCTGTGGGCTTCTTGTGGTAGATGAATGATGTTACTGAAATTCAGTAATCTATTAGAAAAATGATATAGCAATAGTTCATATTGCTATTCAACCCTCAGCCCTTCATCAGTTTGGTATTTTAGTTTTAGAAATGTCTAATGAAGGAAAAGATTAGGGAAGCGGTGAATCATTACCCCTGCTCAGCTGGGTAGGGCCTCAGAAAAAGGAAGTATCCTTGGCTGTACCTTACTAAAGCAAGAGCAAAACAACTTTCAGTCTTTCCAAAGCTATTTAAAATACATGTGGGTTGGTACTTATATAATATTTATTATTTAGATTTAGCACTGCAGTAGCACCTGGTGATATTAAAGGTCAGAATCCCAAAGTGCTCTGCATTGTATCAAATACACCATAGGAGACAGTCCTTGTAGTGTCACCAAAAAAAAAAAAAA